>JAWQFJ010008930.1:15000-27500 GCA_034096865.1 Theodoxus fluviatilis | reverse complement strand
GCAAGTCAATGACTGTCCTTGACCTATGACATCTGTAGAGTGATGGGAAAACTCCCTGCCATCAACGCCATGTAGTTCGATGGCCACGGCTGAGGCAGACGGAGGTGTACACAACAGTGGAAGTTTTTGTTGTGACACCTGTAATGGTCAATCCTGTGTCACTCGCTGCTGTAGTTGATTGCGTGACACAATGCCGCCTTTCACATTGCTGCCTTCCACAATGCTGCCTTACACCATTCTGTCTTATACAAAACTGCCTTTTTCCATGCCGTCTTACACATTCTGTTTTATACAAAGCTGTCTTATACTAAACTGCCTTTCTCAATGCTGCCTTGCGCCATTCTGTCTTATACAAAGCTGTATTTCTCCATGCTGTCTTACAACATTCCGTCTTATATAAAACTGCCTTTCTCCATGCTGTCTTACACCATTCTGTTTTACACCATTCTGTCTAATACAAAACTGCCTTTCTCCATGCTGTCTTACACCATTCTGTCTTACACCATTCTGTCTTATACAAAGCTTCCTCTCTCCATGTTGTCTTACACCATTCTATCTTCTACAAAACTGCCTTTCTTCATGCTGTCTTACACCATTCTGTCTTACACCATTCTGTCTTATACAAAGCTGTATTTTTCCATTCTGTCTTATACAAAACTGCCTTTCTCCATGCTACTTTACATCTTTGCTGTTTTGTATTATGTTGTGTAACACCATGCTGGTGTACACTATGCTGTCTTATTTCATGCTGCCTTTCACAATACTGTTTTACACTATGTTGTATTACATAATGCGTTGATGCTTCCTTGCGCCATTTTCGCATGTACCATGCTGTCTTGCACCTCACTGCCTTATCCCTAGTTGCCTGTCTAATTGCCGTCTTTCACCATGCTGTCTTACACCACACTGCCTCATCCCTAGTTGCCTGTCTAATTGCTGTCTTTCACCATGCTGTCTTACACCACACTGCCTTATCCCTAGTTGCCTGTCTAATTGCTATCTTTCACCATGCTGTCTTACACCACACTGCCTTATCCCTAGTTGCCTGTCTAATTGCTGTCTTTCACCATGCTGTCTTACACCACACTGCCTTATCCCTAGTTGCCTGTCTAATTGCTGTCTTACACCACGTTGCCTTTCAGAATGTTCTCTTACACTACATAGCGTTACATCATGCTGCCTTAAAGAATGCTCTCTTTCACTATGTAACCTTACATCATGCTGCCTTAAAGAATGCTCTCTTATATTACATAGCCTTACATCATGCTGCCTTAAAGAATGCTCTCTTATACTACATAGCCTTACATCATGCTGCCTTAAAGAATGCTCTCTTACACTATGTAGCCTTACATCATGCTGCCTTAAAGAATGCTCTCTGACACTATGTAACCTTACATCATGCTGCCTTAAAGAATGCTCTCTTATACTACGTAGCCTTACATCATGCTGCCTTAAAGAATGCTCTCTTATACTACGTAGCCTTACATCATGCTGCCTTAAAGAATGCTCTCTTAAACAACGTAGCCTTACATCATGCTGTCTTAAAGAATACTCTCTGACACGTTGTAGCCTTACATCATGCTGCCTTAAAGAATGCTATCTGACACTACGTAGCCTTACATCATACTGCCTTACAGAGTGCTCTCCTACATTATGTTACCTTACATAATGCTATCTTACAGAATGCTCTCTTACATAACGTAGCTTTAATTATGCTATCTCAAAGAATGCTCTCTTACAATACGTAGCTTTACATCATGTTGCTTTACAGAGTGCTCTCTTACACTAAGTAGCCTTAATCATTATTGTCTTACAAAATGTTCTCTTACACAATGTAGCCTCACATCACGCTGTCTTACGTAAAGCTTTGTTACACCATGTAGCCGTTCGTCATGCTGTATTGCACTACGCTCGCATGCTCTATAATGCTGTGCTGTCCTGCTCCATGCTGCCTTCCGCCATAATGCTTTTCACCATGCTGCCTTGCGAGACGCTGCCACGCGACACGCTACCTACGTCTGACACCACGTTGCTTCACGCCGTGTCGCCTATCGCCACACGGCTGTAAGCCATTTTGCAGGACACCCTGCTGCCTTACAGCAGAGTTCTTTGCAGCGTTACACTAACATCAAGCAGCCTTTTCCCTAGAGAAAGCCCAGTCTGAGAAAGCGATTGCCCAGCCTGACCTACTGACTGCTGCCCACTCTGAGAAAATGGCATAACTGGGATCGATTATGCTTCTTGATTGCCACATGTCTAATTGATCATTAGGGATGCTGGATGATGAGCGTGGATCAATGGCGAGGGCCAGACAGGGACACTGGGGTGTACAGTTTTGACCCCAGGCCTTTCCTTTAACTCACTAGGGCTACGTGTTCTCGTTGCCTATGGCAACTCTATCGTCTTGGGAAAGGAAGTTAGCTCCTCTCTCTCTCTCTCTCTCTCTCTCTCTCTCTCTCTCTCTCTCTCTCTCTCTTCCTCCCTCCCTACACCCCCCTCCCTGCCCCTCCATCAGAAATGCACTGCCATCAAGTCGTGTTAGCATCATGCATCATCAATATATCATGTAACGTCGAGTCTGTCTCAGTAAACTTGTAAACAGTGCACTGTACATGGTAACAATGTTTATATATGTTATAAACATTCTTCACTCCATGGCCAATCGTCCGATGAAAAACTATGTATTTGTTAGCTTTCTCGTCTATTTTCTTGTCGTATAGAAACACTCTCTCTCTCTCTCTCTCTCTCTCTCTCTCTCACACACACACACACACACACACACACACACACACACACACACACACACACACACACACAAATATACTCACACACACAAACCACCACCTCCCATCCCCTGCAGTCCTTCCCAACCCTATCCAATTGGCCTAGCCCTGGTGGGAAAAGACCCACTTCCATTTTGGATGTTCGCCTCCGCTCTGGCCCGGCCTTCCTGGCTCAGCCACCAGCCTTTTTCGAATCAGCAGCGGCAAGGAGGCGATGTGGGTTAAGCGTCATCGAATTGTCTTTGCCGCCATCGCAATTTGATCCATTCCGCTCCGCTAAGCTGCCTTCGTTTGTTGGCAAAACTGCTTCGTAGCAAACCAGGTGAACTCCATTCCTTTTTTGATGAGCACCTCCGTTTAAAAAGGGAAAAAAAAAAAGAGGATGGAGAAAATAGAAAAACTGTTAGTAAAGAGCAAGAATCGCTGGAAAAGGTATTTTATGTGAATGAGAATTTCAGAGTTTGGGGCTCTCAACCAATGATAGAAAGACGGTAGGGAGCCTGGTGTAGGAGCGATGCCTCGGGCAGCGCAGATGGAAAGCAGAGGTCTGGCTGTGAGCTGGCTGCAGTGACGTGTGCAGTTCGAACCAACACCAGTCTTTGTCACTGGAATTCTTCATCTTCACTCAGTCACTCACTCCCTCAGCAGTAAACCAACGATACTTTCTGTATTTACACAGTGAATAACTCCGTCAAACATCGAAAGACTTCAGCCTCAGTAGTCAGTCAGTCAGCCAGTCAGTCAGTCAGTCAGCCAGTCAGTCAGTCAGTCAATCAGTCAGTCAGTAAAAAATATCGATACTTGTCAATCACTCAATCAATCTATCAAACATCGATTCTTTTCATTCTCACTCAGTCAATCACTCACTCCAGCAATAAAGTCAAACATTAATATTTTTCATTCACTCTCAGTCAGTCAGTCAGTCAGTCAGTCAGTCAGCCAGTCAGTCAGTCAGTCAGTCAGTCAGTCAGTCAGTCAGCAGAGAAGAGGAGAGACAAAATCGACACACCAGCAAGCAACAGTTGGGATCGACCTGTCTGGCCAAGCTGTTCGTATTGTCACCCACGAAAAAGACAACAGATTGAAATGACCATATGTGACACCATGCTGCCCCTTCACTGCAAGTAGCAGTAATACTTGTTACAATTTCAAATATAAAACCTCATCTAGGTAAGGATCTTCCCGTTTTGTTTCGTGCCTTGCATTGAGACTTATCTATAAATTGGTAATTACCGTGCTTACATAAGAGTATTATGCAAAGTATTTATAATCGTCGACTGGTGAAGTCAGTGATGTCAATAGTGAAGAGGACAGAGGAATGGTGAGAGGGGAAATCGTTGTCAAGTCCGTTCACACCTCAAGCTGCCCGCGTTCTGGGTCTTAGAATGGGAGAACAGACTTCAAGTTCAGTCAAAAGAGGTTACCACATCGCATGACGATTTTACTGGCATGTAAGCCTGAACGCGTTGCTTAGTTTACCTAGTTGGCAAAAAATAGGCTGGTGTCAACGTGTGTCAAACATTTGACTGACTTTACATCTGCTTTCATCATGTTGACGACGGCCTATTCCTCGCTAGATCTTGCAAAGGTTCCTAGCGTAAGCAACGCGCCCCTGTTCCACCCCCTTGCTGCAAAGTGGGAGCAGTCCATGAGATGCATGGTCAGAGGTCAGGAGACAACACTGCTTCTTCAGACCTGCAGACTGCTTGTCCATAGCGCTTCATGGACACGCTGCTTTTTGTGCTTTTTCGTTTATTCGTAGAATCTTTCCTTCATTTTATACGTTTGTTTGCTCGTTTACTTGTTTGTACATTCGTTCGTTCGTTTGGTCCATCCATCCTTCTGCTCGTCTGCCTATATGATAAATCCATGAATAAAGAGGGTTTCACGTTGAACAATTAATGTACATCTTATAACCCCGCTCAATCTTAAAGTGCTCGTGCTCTCTCTCTCTCTCTCTCTCTCTCTCTCTCTCTCTCTCTCTCTCTCTCTCTCTCACCATCTTCTCACCACCGAACTTCAAAATAATGTATTCTGCGTGGCACCGGCATACGGTGTTTGTAATAAACATTTACGTTTGTCATGGCGGATAGGAAAAAGAGAAGGAAGGGAGATACGGAAACGCGTGGAGAGGTAGGAGTGGGTATGAGGGGTGGGTGGGTAGGGGTTGGAGTGTGGATGGACTGGGGGAGCGGATCAAAACAGAGATGGAGAGCAGACAGAATTAGCAGAGAGAGGAAGCAGGCGATAGCACACAGGTTGTTTCGTGCAGCGTGGCGATTGCTGGTGGAGGCAGGGGATAAGTGTGTCGGGAATAAAGGCGGCAAGAACTTGCTGGAAATATCCCTGTCTGAGAAAGTCATTAGGAAGCAGAAACAAGGTACAGCTATGGATGGAGAGCAAAAGGGGGTGGTGGGGGTGGGAAAGGGGGTGGTGGGGGTGGGAATGGGGGTGGTAGGAGGAAGTTGCGAAAAGGAGCTGAGAATGGGGCGGGGGAGGGGGGGAGTGGAGGGGGAGGGGGGGAGTGGAGGGGGAGGGGGGGTGTCTAGATGTGTGTTGGACACGGCAGCTTCTACCTAGCAGCTCACTCCGCCTTCACTGCAAGAAACGAGCGTTAGAGGAAGAAGGGACTTCATAATTTCGTTGTCCAAGGTTTTAAGAAAGGCAGGAACTATCAACACTTTGACCTAAAGTGTTTGTCCCAAGTCCGGGTTCTCTCTCTCTCTTTCTTTCTTTCTTTCTTTCTTTCTTTCTTTCTTTCTTTCTTTCTTTCTTTCTTTCTTTATTTCTTTCCTTCCTTCCATTTGTTCGTTCGCTCGTTCTTTTGTTCTTTCATTCTTTTTCACATAAAAACCATGGAAAATTACGGGACATTCTGGTATGTAGGCTATTTCACGGCCTCCTCAGTCCGTGCGTAATGGTCTAATTGACAGGTCTGGTTACCCATTCCCCCTGTGGAAAACCTTTCGTGGGAATCAGGAATAGCTAAAGTCCCTCCTTTGTCAACTATCAAACGTTGTCTCTTACACCTCGAACAAAGGCTAGCAGAAGCCCTTCCCGTGACGTCATCGTTTCCTTCGCATGGCATCATGGAAATCTGGAAGCGAGCATGACGGGTGACACACGCGCGCGCCTCTTGCCCTCCAGTCACGTGGTCTCCCTCACTACAGTGCCAACATGCAAGTTCCAAAATGGCGGACCTGTTTACAGTGCAGAAAGCTGCTCTATGGCAAAGCGACTAAAATAAACGATAATGCATTGCCTGGATGGTTTTCCTGGCTGAAGTTACTATCGCACTTCAAAGGAGTGTTGATGCAACTTTGACTGCACGCTCCTGCTTCTTCTGGCCCGGGACTGAAGACAGGCTGTCAACACCTCCAACACAGCCCTCCCTCTGCCCACTCACCTTCCTCTCATCTTCCGAAGGTCTCACAGTTTGGGTGCCTGGTCCCGTCATGTCTACCCCGGACTTACAGAGGTTTTAGTATCCACTTCCACTAGCTATTTGCGCCTCTGTGTATGAATCTGCATGTGTTGTGCATGTGCGTGTGTGTGTGTGTGTGTGTGTGTGTGTGTGTGTGCATGTAAGCGCGCGTGTGTGTACGTGCATGCGTGTGTATGTGAGTGTCTGTGTATCTGCGTCTGAATGTATGTGTGAGTGTGTCTGCGTGTGTGTATGTTTATGTGTGTGCGTGTATGTTTGCCTCTGTGTGTATGTGTGCGTGTGTTTGTGTGTGTGAGCGTGTGTACACATGCGACAGAGAGTGAGAGAGAGAGAGAGAAAGAGAGAGAAAGAGAGAAAGAGAGAGAGAGAGAGACACACACACACACATATATATATATATATATATATATATATATATATAAAGGAAGCGAGATATACAGTGAGACAAAAAGATATATATAGAGAGAGAGAGAGAGAGAGAAAGACTGAGAGAGATATACAGTGAGACAAAAAGATATATATATAAAGGAAGCGAGATATACAGTGAGACAAAAAGATATTAATAGCGATAGAGACAGATAGGAATGGGGCATTAAATTCATGGTGATTGCCAGCCAAAAAAAAAACGACCGCATTCTTGGCACAGTTCGGCCCATTCAGCGTGAATATAGTCTCAGCAACAGGTTGGTCACGTGATTGCCTTAATACTTCCATACCATTTATACCACAAAAGTATTCCATCGTTGAGTGTATTCCTCCGCTTGTTGTGATACACTCGGATATTGGCAGCCATCTTTTCGTCAATTCATTTTCTAAACATCGATTCCCAAAAATGTAAAACTTGTATGCGGTAAAATTCGAACCACAAGAGTGTAATATTGTGACCTCTACTCATGATAAGGACTTTGAATACAACAGCAACAATTATACTTCATTGTGCGAGTAAGGCAACCAATCCCGTCTGCATAATCTTTTGGGCCAATACGCCCAGAAACCCGCTGAGTGCTTTTAATGATGAGGAATCATTAATTTAATGTATGCTTAGAAGGATTAAACTTAGAAAAACTGCTTCTGAGCTATCCGATGATATCGAACTTCGGAATCGGACGGATTCCTACAGAAGAAACTTCCACTCGATTAACGTTCAACACAGACGGAATGTAGGTTAAATCACTTACCGACTCCATCAGTCGATACACGAATCATCGAAGTGTGGACTCCAGCAGCTCTTCAAACAGCGTGAAGGCAGTTAGACTACAGGTTCTGGTCAGAAAGCATTTACTGGCGAGAGTGTAACCATAGATTCATGCCACCAGCCCGGTACCACAGGAATCCTTTTCGCTGCGTTTATACTAGTTCCAAAGATTGCGTATACACATGTATACACAATCGCACGTGCTCACGGCATTTTGCAACTTTGTAGACGGCGTTTGCGCTAAAAGTAGTTCTCAAATGATTTCCTGAAAATTTCATAGATTAGTTTTATTAGAACACCAAATTTGTGTTTATCTATCGAGATAAATAATTGGAGTGAAATAGAATCGTCTCTTTTTACTCTCGATGGTCTTTTGATCATGTTGAGTTTTGATAGGTTAAATCATTGGAATGTCGAGCCGAAGTCACGTGACCAACCTGTGTCAGAGATAGTATATCTCTGTGTTCAGAATGAGTTCGGCCAGGACAAGCAAGATGAAGCATGCGGGTGTACACATAGCGGCGCGCGCAGATATATATGTACCGCGGATACATACACTCACAGTACCTACAGACTGCCAGAGAGGTAATGACAATGTGTACGGGCTGCTGAAGTGAAGGTGATAGAGTGAATGTTTGCAGTGTACATTTAGTATTATGCACAGGGTACGCACAGTATCGCAAATATGAGATGGCAGAATGTACAGAATGCCGCGAGGGAAATGATAGTGAGTACGGACGTCTGAAGTAGAAGTAATGGAATACATGTTTGCAGTGTGCAGAAGAGGAAATAACTGCACTGACAGTTCATTCAGTGCTGTGCGCAGGTACGCACAGATTGCGGATATGAGATTATGAGATGACTGATTGTGCAGCCTGCCAACGTGAAAGTGACAGCGTGTACGGACTGTTGCAGCAGACGTGATAGGGTGTTTGTTTGCAGTCTGCAGAAGAGAAAATGACTGAACTGAAAGTGATAGTGGAGAAGGAGAATATCGCTGTATGCTGTCTGCGGAAGTAGACCTCAAAATGAACGCAAATGTGGAAGTGGAAATTGACAGTACCTGTGTGTTCAAACTACGGTAGTGGACAAAACAATGACTACATATTGAAAGTGGACATAAAACAGACGACATACATGGATGTGGAAATAATAGTGATCACAGACGGCAAATTGTTTTAATGAGTTTGTATACAGACCGCGAAAGTAAAAATGACAGCGACTACATACTGCAGAAAAAGAAGTTATTTGTAAAGTTTGCGAACACGAATATGCCAATGACTACATATACAAGAAATAAAAATGCAAACATTTCCATTCTTTGAACATTAAAAAATACTCGTGACTCAGGGACTGCTAAAATGGAAACAATCATGACAATAAACCATGGAAGTAGAATAGAGTGTGACTCGACATTATAACAGCGGAAATCTGTGTGATTGCAGACGATAAAACTAGTAGCATCATGTAGAAAGAATGCTTAAAGTGAATATAAACACTCAAGAACGGCACGTGAACGCCAGCATAGAATGCAACTAACATCACAAGTGTGGCTGCAGCAAATGCTCCACTGAAACATTTAGCGGGGGGGGGGGGGGGGGGGGGGGGGCAAGGCTGACGAGTTCATGGAGGACGTAGGTGTCAGCAAAGGAAAAAAAGCTCTGAGATCGATCGGCGTGACGTCTCCGTTGCAACACACCAGCATGGGAGGAAGATGGCCTTACATCATTAATCACTTGTGCTTCTTACTCACTTGACACGAAGCAAAACAAAGCACTTAAAACGGATGTAACCACACGGAGACTGCTGCATGCGTCTGCAGGACACGCCACCACTGTCATTACTGCTACGGAAACCTGGAATACAAGATCATAAAACGACCGCCTTGCGTGCTATGTGTACGTAAGAACGGCCGTTGTCATGGTTTGTCTCGTTTTCTATCGAAACAGAGACAAACACGAGCCGTGATATTGCACCCTCGCCTGCCTCGACTGTTGGGGGTTTCGCAGTCAGCACGCAATGACAGCTTGGAACGGGGTTGTGGTACGAACGCCCTTTCACACTTTTTCCCTCCACATGGTCAGTCTGGATTAAGGCGTGCGATTGCATCATTCACACGGCGTGTTTCAGTTTCGCATTTGCACTGCGTCATTTGAGTGTAATACAAAGGTGTCTCCTCGTTGCAAGTCAGAGCGTTGGAGAGCATGCTGATCCGCGAACAGCCACTGTGGCTTTGAAATGTTTCTACGAAAATTTGCAAATTAAAAAAAGCTTCAAACCACGACAGACGATACAGGCGAAGAAGACATTCTTTTGGCTGTGAATGCAGAATGTTGTTTTCCCTTTAGGATCCAGCGGTGTGGTCATATTCTGTCGATAGCAATGGCTGATCCTGAGACCACGGAGCAAGTGCACTGATCTTAAAACAGACGTCTCGTGAAAGAATTTTTGTCTGTCAAAATTCAACTTTGATTGAGACTTTTTCTCGTGACACATTTTCAGCAACTTTTATTTTCCACAACTCTGAAGAACGGCACTTTATCTCAGTGCATGATGACAACACCACAACTCTGAAGAACGGCACTTTATCTCAGTGCATGATGACAACACCACACCTCTGGATGACAGGCACCCAGTACTAGACACGCCAAACTCCTGATAACAGATTTGGTTGAAGGGAAGCAAACAGACGTTCGCGATCGTTTACGAAAGAGGTCCTACACACTTACCTGGGACTGATGGGAAGCTTGATCCGGGTGGCATCCACCCTTTTCTGCCGTCACTGGGGCAGGCTGACCCGAAGTCTCTACCCCAGGTGTTGCTGCTTCAAGTCCGCCTATAGCAGGAAGAGAAAGGCTCACGTCAGGATTTTTTTCTTTCGACCTCAAACTCAGTGTCACTTCCAGACAAACAGAAAGTGTAAGGCAATAAAGCAAAAAGTGCAAGACTGCAAACTAACAAGAAGCTGTTCTATCAAAGTCACACCTTTCCACTCAACAACAACGCTGTCTCTGCCATGAATCACAGGGCGCACTCAGACCAAACTCGGAGCAAGAAAAAAGCTACGCTTCCTCTCATCGTCCATGTTGTCGGTTTCTTTTCAAGCTTCAGGCTTCTCAATCAGCAGTCAAAGCAACAAAGGGAGGGCAAAGTTCAAAGACCTCGCAAACACCTGCTCTGCAAAGCAACAATTGACAGGTGTCAAACAGGTAGAGAGAGCGAAGATCGTTATCTCGCACGTAATGAACTCTGAAATGAACGGGAAGATGAGAAAGAGACGGGGAGAGAGAGAGAGAGAGAGAGAGAGAGAGAGAGAGAAAGAAAGAGAGAGAGAAAGAAAGAAAGAGAGAAAGAAAGAAAGAGAGAGAGAAAAGGAAAGATATAGAGAGAGAGAAAGAAAGAGAGAGAGAAAGAAAGAGAGTGAGACGGAGACAGATACATGCAGAGACAGATACATGCAGAGACAGAGACAGACAGAGACAGACAGACAGAGACAGACAGGCAGACAGACAGACAGACAGACAGACAGACAGACAGACAGACAGACAGACAGACAGACAGAGACACGGAGACACGGAGACACAGACAGACACAGAGAGAGAGAGACAGACACACACACACAAAGAGAGAGACACACACAGAGTCAAAGACAGAGACACAGAGAGAGGCACAGAGAGAAAGAGAGAAAGAGAGAGACAGAGACAGACAGAAAGACAGAAAGACAGAGAGACAGAGACAGACAGAAAGACAGAGACAGACAGACAGACAGAGACAGACACATAAATAGACAGACACACGGAGAAAGAATAGGGACAAAAATCGTCACGTAGAGACAGAAAGAAGGAGGAGGGACGCGCGCGCACACACACACACACACACACACACACACACACACACACTAATACTAACACTAACACTGACATACACACATTCTAACACACATGAACACCCGCCCGAACACGTGCGCACACACATACACATGCACGCATATACAGGCACACACGAACGCAAAGAGAGGGAGAGGGAGGGGGGGGGTCTCTGTCGTGAGCAATGAAAATCCTCATATTCGAGGTAAACACCAGAGCGAAGTGGGAGAGTTGAAAACGCAGAGGTAGTCGCTTGATTGTCCATATTCCAATGTGCCTCTCACCCCACACAACACATGGACAATGTTCAATACGCGTACAGTCAAAACGACACGGAACGAATTGACTTCAAAACAACTCCCAATGCTGCCGTCGTGAGCAGGGTCCAGCATCGTGAGATGTAGCGCCTTCAAGCATGGTCAATCGGAAATATTGCCAAACAAAGGTATCGACGACAGTTTCAAACATCAGTCACCACAGAAGTACGTTCAAGACAACCAACTCAAGCAGCGTCACAGATTGTCAATGGAAACTGGGTCAAACACGGACAGCACGTGCACAAACATCCGTGACGTCACTGAATCTAAACTGCACGGCGGATGAAGCACAGCGAGGGCCCGAACCCCGTCCATGGAATCCATCCATTCTGCAGGTACAGATGATCTCTTCGCCCTGACGTCAGTGCGAGCAACGAGCACTACACGGAACACTGAACACAAGAGGTATCTCCATCGTGTGCACACTTCTTCACTCTGCATTCCACACCCGTTCCGTGACTGTCACTGACAGCAGGCAGGTCACACAGGCGCCGAAGCAAGTGCAGGAGATGGCAGCCGTAGGAATGTTGGAGGCAGATCCAGATTCCGGGTGCCACGCTCTATTCCACTTGTAACCCGATTTCAGGTGCAGCGAGAGGGTGCAACCAGAAAGATAAAGCAAAAGAGGCGGAAGAGAGCGAGAGAGGAGGTAAGGAGAGAGCAGGGAGAAGGGAGGGAGAGGGGGAGGTAGGGAGAGAGCAGGGAGAAGGGAGGGAGTAGGAGAGCCAGAGGGGGCGGGGGAGGAAATGCAGAGGGGGTGGGGGTGGAGAAACAGGTTGGGTGCCTCCGGGGTCAGGACAGCGCCCCGCCTCCCGGGGTGTCCCAGCACCCCCACCCACATGCCTTGCCTGAGTGACAGCTCCCTCCTGCTACCTCCCCCGTCCCCTCCACCAC
>JAWQFJ010008928.1:57500-69247 GCA_034096865.1 Theodoxus fluviatilis | reverse complement strand
TGTAGCCAGGTCTGTGTCGGAATCAGTCTTTAAGTAACAAGCAAGGCAGTCGTGTAGCCAGGTCTGTGTCGGAATCAGTCTTTAAGTAACAAGCAAGGCAGTCGTGTAGCCAGGTCTGTGTCGGAATCAGTCTTTAAGTAACAAACAAGGCAGTCGTGTAGCCAGGCCTGTGTCGGAATCAGTCTTTAAGTAACAAGCAAGGCAGTCGTGTAGCCAGGCCTGTGTCGGAATCAGTCTTTAAGTAACAACAAGGCAGTCGTGTAGCCAGGCCTGTGTCGGAATCAGTCTTTAAGTAACAAACAAGGCAGTCGTGTAGCCAGGCCTGTGTCGGAATCAGTCTTTAAGTAACAAACAAGGCAGTCGTGTAGCCAGGTCTGTGTCGGAATCAGTCTTTAAGTAACAAGCAAGGCAGTCGTGTAGCCAGGCCTGTGTCGGAATCAGTCTTTAAGTAACAAGCAAGGCAGTCGTGTAGCCAGGCCTGTGTCGGAATCAGTCTTTAAGTAACAAGCAAGGCAGTCGTGTAGCCAGGCCTGTGTCGGAATCAGTCTTTAAGTAACAAGCAAGGCAGTCGTGTAGCCAGGCCTGTGTCGGAATCAGTCTTTAAGTAACAAACAAGGCAGTCGTGTAGCCAGGCCTGTGTCGGAATCAAAGTTACAAATGTAGACGACGGAGTCACACAGGAACCTTTCGTTCAACAAACGACGTGAAGTCTACACAACATGCCTTTCCAATCACTTTGTGGAACCACTCACATCGAACGCCAGACAACCACAGCCCTCTGCACATCTCAACGCCAGTCAACCACAGCCCTGTACACATCTCAACGCCAGTCAACCACAGCCCTTTGCACACCGTAACACCAGTCAACCACAGCCCTTTACACAACTTAACGCCAGTCAACCACAGCCCTTTATACAACTTAACGCCAGTCAACCACAGCCCTTTACACATCTCAACGCCAGTCAACCACAGCCCTGTACACATCTCAACGCCAGTCAACCACAGCCCTGTACACATCTCAACGCCAGTCAACCACAGCCCTGTACACATCTCAACGCCAGTCAACCACAGCCCTTTGCACACCGTAACACCAGTCAACCACAGTCCTTTATACAACTTAACGCCAGTCAACCACAGCCCTTTGCACACCGCAACACCAGTCAACCACAGCCCTTTACACAACTTAACGCCAGTCAACCACAGCCCTTTATACAACTTAACGCCAGTCAAACACAGCCCTTTACACATCTCAACGCCAGTCAACCACAGCCCTGTACACATCTCAACGCCAGTCAACCACAGCCCTGTACACATCTCAACGCCAGTCAACCACAGCCCTGTACACATCTCAACGCCAGTCAACCACAGCCCTTTGCACACCGTAACACCAGTCAACCACAGCCCTTTATACAACTTAACGCCAGTCAACCACAACCCTTTACACAACTTAACGCCAGTCAACCACAGCCCTTTACACATCTCAACGCCAGTCAACCACAGCCCTGTACACATCTCAACGCCAGTCAATCACAGCCCTCTGCACACCTTAACACCAGTCTACCACAGCCCTTTACACAACTTAATTAACGCCAGTCAACCACAGTCCATTGCCACGACTGCATGTTCCTCAGTGGACCATGAAGGAGTAGGCTTTGTCTCATTCGGAGTCGCTAGGCAGAGCAAAGCCACTTTAAATGCACTTAGACTACACTGTCGGGCTTTTAACAGCCATTTCTGATGCCTTAGTTGTGCTCTACGAATTTGGAAGCAGCCAGCGGGGTGCCCACACAATAACACTACAGTTATTCGATCTTGACGACAAACTCCAGCCTGGGAACTGTACTCTGTCACGTCTGGTTTTGGGAAAAAATTCTCCTGAAAGCTTTTTCTTCGTTCATGTTTGTTCTCCTTGACTTCTTACTTGGTCTGTTTGCTGACGATCTTTAGTGTTCAAATAGCGTAATGGCGTCCACCAAAGAACTCCATGGAGGATGAAAAAAGGCGGGGCAGGAGGTAGAACAGGCGGAGAAGGCCGTTACGGGGGAGGAGTTTAGAAACTCAAGTGGGTGAGAGAAGGGGAACACAAGCGCACGAATCGAAGAAGTTGTGAAAATAGGTGTGGGGATAGGGTTGAGAGAGGATAAGAGTCGCTCAGAGAACGGGTGGGTGTGGAAGGGGAAGGGAGGGAAGGTCTGGAGGATAGGGTTAAGTAAGGGGATTGCAAACGAGAGAGCGGAATTTTGACAGTCATGTGCTACTTGTAGTAAAAGAGCAAGTATTGAAGGCATGGGTACAGTTTTGTGTTACGCTGTATGCATGATGAGTTTTCCTTTGATTGCCACACAGCCTACAAGATCAACACTAAGCTTTGGCAGAATACTTTTTTTTAAATTCCTGAATCTGCATGCAATTGAATGTCAGACGTGTGGCAAGGGGTTATGTTTTTGTTATGAATAAGATACTTGAAATCAACGAGATGAGTCAGAATTGCCTGTTTGGTATCAATGCTTTCCACAGCCTGAGTTTACTTAAGTATGAGTGATGTGTCTTCGTTGACAACTGCTCTGGATACTTATATCACGGAAAGGGATTGAAAGCTACAAGGCAAACACAAAGTCAATGGCATCAATTCAGCAACAGAGTAGAGGGTAAGTATAACTAGCACATGAAGAGCTAAAGTAGCAAACTGTAAATGAAAAACATTCACACTTATGGCGTTGTTGGACCTCAGTGCAGCGTTCGATACGCTTGACCGCGCCATCCTCCTGAAGCGTTTAGAGCTATCTTTTGGATTCCGTGGCACTGTTCTCGACTGGTTTGCGTCCTACATTTATGATCGGTCTCAGTCCGTCATTGTTGACGGCGTCATGTCAACCCCAACCCCACTTGTTTTTGGCGTCCCAAAGGGTTCTGTCTTAGGTCCTGTTTGTTTACATTGTACTCCCAACCTCTTTCAGATGTAATATCAAGACACGAGTGTGATTTTCATAAGTATGCAGATGACACTGAATTGTCAAAGAGTGCACAAATTGGTGATTTTTCTTCTGTGCAGTCAGATATTGAGACATGTGTTGACGATGTACTTTCATGGATGAACAGCAACAAACTGATGCTCAACAGAGATACAACTGAAGTTTTACCTGTCGGTGCACCATCACGTCTTGGGCTTGTGGGGAGTGTGTCCACAGTCATTGGGGGTAGCTCTATTCCATTCAAGAGCTCAGTTAGGTATCTCGGTGTTCACATTGACCAGACCTTGTCCATGCACGATCAGATTAGCTTTACATGCCGCGCATGTTTTCTTGAACTGCGCTGTATTGCATCAATACCTTTCGGACACTACCTGTGCTAGGCTAGTAACTGCCAGGATCACGTCACGACTGGATTACTGCAATTCAGTCCTGGCAGGTCTTCCGGCAGAACAACTAAACCGTCTGCAACGAGTTCAAAACAGTGCGGCACGTCTGGTTCTTATGAAGGGTAAGCGCGATCATGTGAAACCATTCCTGAAACATCTACACTGGCTTCCCGTTAATTTCCACTGCCAGTGCAAAATTGCTGCTTTGGCGTACCGTCATTTTGATTCAACCCTTCCGGCATATCTTTCGGCCTCCCTTTGTACCTATCACCCTTCCCGTTCTCTCCGCTCATCAAGTGAAAAGCTTCAGAAAATTCCAAAGTGTAGTACCAAGTCTTTCGGAGAGCGTTGTTTCATTGCCAATAGTGTCTGGAATTCCCTGCCGGCTGGCCTAAGTGATGCACCAACTATGTCCATTTTTAAATCTCAGTTAAAAACCCATATGTTTTGTCTTGCTTTTCTGTAACCTCCTAGTTGTTGTTCATTAAAATCCTGTATGATAGTCGTACGAGTGTTGTGCTATGTAGTATGACTGACGAGTAACTGCGTGTAAATGTGGCTATTATACCCGCGCATTTAGTTCTTGCAAGAAATGCGCGTTATAAATGCTATTTATTTATTATTATTATTATTATTATTATTATTATTATTATTATTATTATTATTATTATTATTATTATTATTATTATTATTATTATTATTGTTGTTGTTGTTGTTGTTGTTGTTGTTGTTGTTGTTGTTGTTGTTGTTGTTGTTGTTGTTGATTATTATTATTATTATTATTATTATTATTATTATTATTATTATTATATTGTCAGCATTGTTATGAGTCTCTGCAGATATTTCCCTGTGCAAGATAAACTTGTATTAACTACGTACAATTTCAATACATGCATTAAAGCTTTTTAACATCTTACCTCAATTTCTAGTTTTGAAATAACGAAGTTACGCGATATTGTTCACACGTGTGTGTGTGTGTGTGTGTGTGTGTGTGTGTGAGTGTTTGTGTTTGTGTGTGAGTGTGTGTGTGTGTGTGTGTGTGTGTGTGTGTGTGTGTGAGTGTGTATGTGTGTGTGTGTGTGTGTGTGTGTGTGTGTGTGTGGTGTGTGTGTATGTGTGTATATGTAAGTTCGTGTTTTTGTAAGAGTGTATCTCTGTGTCTCGGTGTATATCTGAAACTATCTGAAGAGAGAGAGAGAGAGAGAGAGAGAGAGAGAGAGAGAGAGAGAGAGAGAGAGAGAAGAGAGAGATGATCTGAACTGATCTGAACTGAACTAAACTGAAATGGTTTATTGTCAGCCCGTTCAAAGCTTGTGTCAATAATCAGAAACATCGTTGATGTGTTTCAAACACTTCTGTATATTTCTCATTCTTGGGAAGGATGCCATGAGTTTGCATACATACGTTACATTACATGGGCTGACAGGTTTTTGTTATCACGACTTCAAATTACAGTATTTCAGCATCTGTTATTAAATTTCTTTTGTCTTCTCTAGCAATTCAAAGGCGTAGCAAATATACATAGAAACATGTCTTAATATAGTTGTGGCGTATCCTTTCACTAGGCTACTACATTTCCCCGGAGAGAGAGAGAGAGAGAGAGGAGAGAGAGAGAGAGAGAGAGAGAGAGAGAGAGAGAGAGAGAGAGAGAGCTTCATTAGCATTTCTATGTAACTTTCTAGCCCCGACACTTGCAATAAAAAAGGGCATACCCCATACGAATCCTCACATTCACATCCATTCTACAGAATTTTCGAACCAACCATCTATGTGTCACACAGATCACGACTGAAATATTAATCGCTACAACGCACCATGCTAAATAGATTCCGCCCTCAAGTCGACAAATTTCAACGACATGCAACGTAGCGCAGCTTACCCGAGTCTAAGGCCGGGGACTTAGCGGGCTAAGGGGTCATCAGCATGGCGAATCGAGAAGGTCAAGCATGAATGGTTTCGGCGTCACCGCCACATCCCTGTTCGTCACGAACAGCGTGGCACAATTATGCAAATGAAGGTGGTCGTTCCGATCTGATGCCATAGTGGATCAATGAGCGCCTTGCACCATGACGGCAGTAGCATGGGATAGTGGATCAATGAGCGCCTTGCACCATGACGGCAGTAGCATGGGATAGTGGATCAATGAGCGCCTTGCACCATGACGGCAGTAGCATGGGATAGTGGACCAATGAGCGCCTTGCACCATGACGGCAGTAGCATGGGATAGTGGATCAATGAGCGCCTTGCACCATGACGGCAGTAGCATGGGATAGTGGAACAATGAGCGCCTTGCACCATGACGGCAGTAGCATGGGATAGTGGATCAATGAGCGCCTTGCACCATGACGGCAGTAGCATGGGATAGTGGACCAATGAGCGCCTTGCACCATGACGGCAGTAGCATGGGATAGTGGATCAATGAGCGCCTTGCACCATGACGGCAGTAGCATGGGATAGTGGATCAATGAGCGCCTTGCACCATGACGGCAGTAGCATGGGATAGTGGATCAATGAGCGCCTTGCACCATGACGGCAGTAGCATGGGATAGTGGATCAATGAGCGCCTTGCACCATGACGGCAGTAGCATGGGATAGTGGATCAATGAGCGCCTTGCACCATGACGGCAGTAGCATGGGATAGTGGATCAATGAGCGCCTTGCACCATGACGGCAGTAGCATGGGATAGTGGATCAATGAGCGCCTTGCACCATGACGGCAGTAGCATGGGATAGTGGATCAATGAGCGCCTTGCACCATGACGGCAGTAGCATGGGATAGTGGATCAATGAGCGCCTTGCACCATGACGGCAGTAGCATGGGATAGTGGACCAATGAGCGCCTTGCACCATGACGGCAGTAGCATGGGATAGTGGATCAATGAGCGCCTTGCACCATGACGGCAGTAGCATGGGATAGTGGATCAATGAGCGCCTTGCACCATGACGGCAGTAGCATGGGATAGTGGACCAATGAGCGCCTTGCACCATGACGGCAGTAGCATGGGATAGTGGATCAATGAGCGCCTTACACCATGACGGCAGTAGCATGGGATAGTGAATCAATGAGCGCCTTACACCATGACGGCAGTAGCATGGGATAGTGAATTAATGAGCGCCTTGCACCATGACGGCAGTAGCATGGGATAGTGGACCAATGAGCGCCTTGCACCATGACGGCAGTAGCATGGGATAGTGGACCAATGCGCGCCTTGCACCATGACGGCAGTAGCATGGGATAGTGGATCAATGAGCGCCTTGCACCATGACGGCAGTAGCATGGGATAGTGGATCAATGAGCGCCTTACACCATGACGGCAGTAGCATGGGATAGTGGATCAATGAGCGCCTTGCACCATGACGGCAGTAGCATGGGATAGTGGATCAATGAGCGCCTTGCACCATGACGGCAGTAGCATGGGATAGTAGATCAATGAGCGCCTTACACCATGACGGCAGTAGCATGGGATAGTGGATCAATGAGCGCCTTGCACCATGACGGCAGTAGCATGGGATAGTGGATCAATGAGCGCCTTGCACCATGACGGCAGTAGCATGGGATAGTGGACCAATGAGCGCCTTGCACCATGACGGCAGTAGCATGGGATAGTGGAACAATGAGCGCCTTGCACCATGACGGCAGTAGCATGGGATAGTGGATCAATGAGCGCCTTGCACCATGACGGCAGTAGCATGGGATAGTGGACCAATGAGCGCCTTGCACCATGACGGCAGTAGCATGGGATAGTGGATCAATGAGCGCCTTGCACCATGACGGCAGTAGCATGGGATAGTGGATCAATGAGCGCCTTGCACCATGACGGCAGTAGCATGGGATAGTGGATCAATGAGCGCCTTGCACCATGACGGCAGTAGCATGGGATAGTGGATCAATGAGCGCCTTGCACCATGACGGCAGTAGCATGGGATAGTGGATCAATGAGCGCCTTGCACCATGACGGCAGTAGCATGGGATAGTGGATCAATGAGCGCCTTGCACCATGACGGCAGTAGCATGGGATAGTGGATCAATGAGCGCCTTGCACCATGACGGCAGTAGCATGGGATAGTGGATCAATGAGCGCCTTGCACCATGACGGCAGTAGCATGGGATAGTGGATCAATGAGCGCCTTGCACCATGACGGCAGTAGCATGGGATAGTGGACCAATGAGCGCCTTGCACCATGACGGCAGTAGCATGGGATAGTGGACCAATGAGCGCCTTGCACCATGACGGCAGTAGCATGGGATAGTGGACCAATGAGCGCCTTGCACCATGACGGCAGTAGCATGGGATAGTGGATCAATGAGCGCCTTGCACCATGACGGCAGTAGCATGGGATAGTGGATCAATGAGCGCCTTGCACCATGACGGCAGTAGCATGGGATAGTGGACCTATGAGCGCCTTGCACCATGACGGCAGTAGCATGGGATAGTGGATCAATGAGCGCCTTGCACCATGACGGCAGTAGCATGGGATAGTGGACCAATGAGCGCCTTGCACCATGACGGCAGTAGCATGGGATAGTGGATCAATGAGCGCCTTGCACCATGACGGCAGTAGCATGGGATAGTGGATCAATGAGCGCCTTGCACCATGACGGCAGTAGCATGGGATAGTGGATCAATGAGCGCCTTGCACCATGACGGCAGTAGCATGGGATAGTGGATCAATGAGCGCCTTGCACCATGACGGCAGTAGCATGGGAGAAGCAATTAGCGTCAGCAGCCCTTCGGTGCTAAGTCATTGACCTGGCCCTCCCAGATCTAGAGTGGCACTGTAAATGGCGCTACCTCCTCCAGTTCGCCAATCTTCTCGTAGCCATGTTCCCTGGTTCACTGCAGACCCTTTCACCGCCTCGGTGGTTTTATTGACGTCTAGAGTTTGCCTGTGTTCGTAATGGGAATCTTGACATCGTTGACCGCACAGTTTACTCATGGGTTACGTTCCTGCTACAGTGGTAGCTTTTTATGTTACTGTAGCACTAGTTTCTGTCCCTTGTAAATTAGAGTTGCTACAACAATTCTCTGTATAGCTGCTTTGCTTTTATGTCCTGCGCCGTTCCCATCCATAAGTATCTATCATGGGACCAAAGAGTACGAAAATGATGCACAATGTGAAATATAACAGAGAAATCAAGCAAGTTTGAATATCCCGTTCAGTGAAAAATCTGGACATTTTGTCACGGGGTTTCGAATAAAAAATTGTCCGAGTAAGAGAAAATCCGACATACGGAATCAACGTATTATCCGCTATATTGCATCACAAACACCCACTCATGATTAAACTGAGCAGGAGAACTGAAGGGGGAGAGAATACATACACGCACACGAGGGTTTGCCAAGTGGTTGTGATTATGTAGTTCACATATGGTCAGACGGAAAAAAAAGATTCCACTGTAATCCGCTACTCCCGTCTCGGAGGGAGGGATGGATGGAGGGAGATAGAGATAGATAGATAGATAGATAGATAGACAGACAGACAGACAGACAGACAGACAGACAGACAGACAGACAGACAGACAGACAGACAGACAGACAGACAGACAGACAGACAGACAGACAGACAGACAGACAGACAGACAGACAGACAGACAGACAGACAGACAGACAGACAGACAGACAGACAGACAGACAGACAGACAGACAGACAGACAGACAGACAGACAGACAGACAGACAGACAGACAGACAGACAGACAGACAGGCAGACAGACAGACAGACAGACAGATAGATAGATAGATAGACAGATAGACAGATAGACAGATAGATAGATAGATAGATAGATAGATAGATAGATAGATAGATAGATAGATAGATAGATAGATAGATAGATAGATAGATTAGATAGATTAGATAGATTAGATAGATTAGATAGATAGATTAGATAGATTAGATAGATTAGATAGATTAGATAGATTAGATAGATTAGATAGATTAGATAGATTAGATAGATTAGATAGATTAGATAGATTAGATAGATTGATAGATAGATAGATAGATAGATAGATAGATAGATAGATAGATAGATAGATAGATAGATAGATAGATAGATAGATAGATAGATAGATAGATAGATAGATAGATAGATAGATAGATAGATAGATAGATAGATAGATAGATAGATAGATAGATAGATAGATAGATAGATAGATAGATAGATAGATAGATAGATAGATAGATAGATAGATAGATAGATAGATAGATAGATAGATAGATAGATAGATAGATAGATAGATAGATAGATAGATAGATAGATAGATAGATCGATCGATCGATCGATAGATAGATAGATAGATAGATAGATAGATAGATAGATAGATAGATAGATAGATAGATAGATAGATAGATAGATAGATAGATAGATAGATAGATAGATAGATAGATAGATAGATAGATAGATAGATAGATAGATAGATAGATAGATAGATAGATAGATAGATAGATAGATAGATAGATAGATAGATAGATAGATTAGATAGATTAGATAGATTAGATAGATTAGATAGATTAGATAGATTAGATAGATTAGATAGATTAGATAGATTAGATTAGATAGATTAGATAGATTAGATAGATTAGATAGATTAGATAGATTAGATAGATTAGATAGATTAGATAGATTAGATAGATTAGATAGATTAGATAGATTAGATAGATTAGATAGATTAGATAGATTAGATAGATTAGATAGATTAGATAGATTAGATAGATTAGATAGATTAGATAGATTAGATAGATTAGATAGATTAGATAGATTAGATAGATTAGATAGATTAGATAGATTAGATAGATTAGATAGATTAGATAGATTAGATAGATTAGATAGATTAGATAGATTAGATAGATTAGATAGATTAGATAGATTAGATAGATAGATAGATAGATAGATAGATAGATAGATAGATAGATAGATAGATAGATAGATAGATAGATAGATAGAAAAGGTAGTTCTGTCTCGGCTCTCTGCTCACCTCACGTCCAACCAACTGTTTAACCCCCTACAGTCTGCATATCGGCCTGGACACAGTACAGAAACAGCTTTAGTGAAAATTGTAAATGACCTTCTACGTGCTCTAGACAGAGGAGAAGTCTCTATTCTGGCGCTGCTCGATTTATCGGCAGCATTTGACACAATAGATCATGCTATTCTCATCAGCCGTCTTGAATTTGTGTTTGGCGTTAGCAGCTCTGCCTTGAACTGGTTTTCGTCGTACTTGTCCAACCGTACTCAGACTGTATCCATCAACAATAACACTTCTGATCCTACTCTGCTGCGCTATGGCGTGCCCCAAGGGTCGGTCTTAGGACCAGTTCTATTTGTTCTGTACACCACTCCTCTCGCAGATATCATGACTGCCCATTCGGTTCTTCATCATTCTTATGCAGATGATACGCAGGCGCAAAAGTCGGGTGATCCCAAGTGTTTCGACATTCTTATGCACTCAATGCAAGCGTGTGTCCTTGACGTGAAGTCATGGATGACATTCAATAAGCTGAAATTAAATGATGAGAAGACCGAGGCAATGGTTGCCTCTTCACCACGCATGTCTACCTCTGTCCAGCTCCCAGAGTCCATCACCATCGGCAATGCTACTGTCCCCTTTTCTAACACAGTGAAAAATCTAGGCGTTACGTTAGATTCCCACCTCACTATGCATGCACAGGTTCAGACCATCATTCGTTCTATGAACTTTGAGCTCCGTCGCATCGGTTCAATCCGTCACTATCTCTCTGAGCAAGCGGCAAAGACCCTTGTCTCAGCGTTCATTCTATCCAAGCTAGATTATTGTAATGCTTTGCTTTATGGCTGTCCCGAGTATCTCATTGACAGGTTACAAAAACTGCAGAACAACGCCGCTCGCCTGATCTGTAAAGTCCGCAAATCTGAGCATATCACCCCCTACCTTCAGAAACTACACTGGCTCCGTGTTGAGGACCGTATCACTTACAAAATTGCATGCTTAACTTTCAACGCATTCACACAGACAGGACCCGCATACCTCACAGCCCTCATAGACACTTACACGCCACGCAGAACACTTCGCTCTTCAGCAAACACCACCACCCTCGTCCCTCGTAAAATGAAATCATCTTTTGGTGACCGCTCTTTCTTTGCCTCCGCTCCTCTCGTCTGGAACTCTCTCCCTGCTAATCTTCGTCTGTATCCCTCTTCCGAGTCTGACTCTTTCCGCGCTGATCTAAAGACACACCTGTTCTCTCTTGCATACACATCTGCCAAATAGCCCCCCCCCCCCCCCCTCCCCCTCCCTCCCTGACCCCACCCGCTCAACTTCACAGCTCCCCGTACATATTCTCGTAATTGTATTTTGTAAATATTTTGTTTTGATTCACTTATCTCGTTTGTGTTTGCTTGCTTGTTTGTTCTC
>JAWQFJ010008928.1:52500-55000 GCA_034096865.1 Theodoxus fluviatilis | reverse complement strand
GCATTCTAGTCCACTAGAGACTCGGGTTTATAGAATGCAGGCAAGGCATTCTAGTCCACTAGAGACTCGGGTTTATAGAATGGAGGCAAGGCATTCTAGTCCACTAGAGACTCGGGTTTATAGAATGGAGGCAAGGCATTCTAGTCCACTAGGGACTCGGGTCTATAGAATGGAGGCAATGCATTCTAGTCCACTAGAGACTCGGGTTTATAGAATGGAGGCAAGGCATTCTAGTCCACTAGAGACTCGGGTTTATAGAATGGAGGCAAGGCATTCTAGTCCACTAGAGACTCGGGTTTATAGAATGGAGGCAAGGTATTCTAGTCCACTAGAGACTCGGGTTTATAGAATGGAGGCAAGGCATTCTAGTCCACTAGAGACTCGGGTTTATAGAATGGAGGCAAGGCATTCTAGTCCACTAGAGACTCGGGTTTATAGAATGGAGGCAATGCATTCTAGTCCACTAGAGACTCGGGTTTATAGAATGGAGGCAAGGCATTCTAGTCCACTAGAGACTCGGGTTTATAGAATGGAGGCAAGGCATTCTAGTCCACTAGAGACTCGGGTTTATAGAATGGAGGCAAGGCATTCTAGTCCACTAGAGACTCGGGTTTATAGAATGGAGGCAAGGCATTCTAGTCCACTAGAGACTCGGGTTTGTAGAATGGAGGCAAGGCATTCTAGTCCACTAGAGACTCGGGTTTGTAGAATGGAGGCAAGGCATTCTAGTCCACTAGAGACTCGGGTTTATAGAATGGAGGCAAGGCATTCTAGTCCACTAGAGACTCGGGTTTGTAGAATGGAGGCAAGGCATTCTAGTCCACTAGAGACTCGGGTTTATAGAATGGAGGCAAGGCATTCTAGTCCACTAGAGACTCGGGTTTATAGAATGGAGGCAAGGCATTCTAGTCCACTAGAGACTCGGGTTTGTAGAATGGAGGCAAGGCATTCTAGTCCACTAGAGACTCGGGTTTATAGAATGGAGGCAAGGCATTCTAGTCCACTAGAGGCTCGGGTTTATAGAATGGAGGCAAGGGTTACAGAACGCGAGTACCTCTCGTTGTTTCTCCCTCATTTCCTGTCATGGTCTCATAAAGAAGGAGAATAAGATGTTCTGCAGCTCCAGCAGAAGGCGGCATAGGGCAGAGGTGAAACATGAGGTCAAGCCAGTCCAAATCTTCAACCGGGTAAACAAAATCTCTGGCGATGACACCAACAGAAGCTCTGTGGTTTTGTCTCCTCACAGACAGACTGCAAAGAGACCAGCAGGTGTTCCGCGTGTGTCACAATGTTACGGTCAGAACTGCTCCATGGCCACTTGATTCTCCTCCTCTGCTCCTCGTCTTCGCCGTCTCTTGGAATAGAAACCTCGCTCAAGAGGAATGACCGGCAGCCGAAGGCCGGATAAATCAATACACTGATCGATTGGGAGATCGGTACAGTGATCAGTCACGCAGGAACGAGAGAGGGAGAGAGAGAGAGAGGAATGGAGGGTGTGGTGCCGTGGACGTTGATCCCACAGCACACGGAGCATCATCAGGAGCTTATCGGGACAGTTTGTCATGTCTGGAAGATATCCTTTATTCCCTTTCGTGCCGAGTAGCTCTGCTATGCCCCTGATCAGCACGAGTGAACTGGGTTGTGGACTGTGTGCTCATACCGAGGTGCTGCAAAGAAGGCCCCCTAAATGTGACAATTATATATTCCACTTCCCGAATCTAACCTTTGGTTTATAAAGTTTTCAAAATGATTGTGTTGTTGGCAAGGACAAAGGTAAATACATTTCTACCTGCAGAAAACAGCAACAGAGACAATGCTCCTTTTCCTGTATGTTTCTTCGTGCTAATACTGCGATCTCGTTGTGGGTGGAGATGTCCCTAGTGCAGTGATGGGATGAAGTTTTGATATCTGTATGCACGCAAGCTCCAAGTATTTCATTCTGACGGCTAACATCCTTTCCTAAAATCATTCACTCTTAGCTTTTTTTTTCTTCTTTGGCATTAAGGTTAGTTGTGGATTCACAGAAAAACGCCTTCAGTGAAACGAAGAATAAAGGTCAGAGAATGCCACGCGAGGTGTTTGTACCCCCTGACTTGTACGAGCGTTTCCAGCAATACAACACTCAGGCAGGCTCCCACCTGTCTCTTTCCTTCCTCTTTAAGACGCGGCTCCGGTGCCGGCTAATGCCCCCAGTGCCTTTTCGCACCTGACGTGCGACTCAGGGCTTCGCTGTTTTCGCACACTTCAAGGCGGCAACAGCCCCCAGGCGGCGCGTGTGAGGATGTATTGGTCTTTTGGTCAACGTGTGCTTCCACCAGCGGACTTCAAGAGGCAAGGTAAGCTAATGGGAGAAGAAAACACCATGCTGGTGTGTGTCGATGCCTGCCTCTGAAAAGCCAGCAGTTAGGGCAAGATGGGATCGTGGTTGCGTGAAAGGGTGTAGGCGCCCGTCGCCCTGAAGAGGCTGCGAGGAGTCAGGAGAACCGATAGGACGGGCCTT
>JAWQFJ010008928.1:20000-50000 GCA_034096865.1 Theodoxus fluviatilis | reverse complement strand
ACCCTTGACCTCATCTCAGGCGAGCAGACATGAATCTGTATCGTCAAAGGTCTCTCTCTGTCTGCCTGCCTTTGTAAAAAATCTGAATTGTTGGGTTAGAATTCCATACACTCACGTACGTGTACACGTACATACACACACGTACATGTACACTCGTACATACACACGCGTACATGTACACACGTACATACACACACGTATATGTACACACGTACATACACACACGTACATGTACACACGTACATACACACACGTACATGTACACACGTACATACACACATGTACGTGTACACGTACATACACACACGTACATGTACACACGTACATACACACGCGTACATGTACACACGTACATACACACACGTACATGTACACACGTACATACACACACGTACGTGTACACGTACATACACACGCGTACATGTACACACGTACATACACACACGTACATGTACACACGTACATACACACACGTCAATGCTAATATTCCCGGTTGCTGCGTTGATGGCGCAGCACGACAAAGAATTGTCTCACGAATATGAATTACTCTCACTTAAATATTTTCTTTCGAAAGTGGATCAAACGGTCATAGAGTTGCCAACGATCAAAGAATGATAGTTAAGGCGCGTTTTGTGTGAATTCCCCCTTCACGTTGCTTCGGACCAAATGTCTGACTCAATGTGTACATAGTTACCCCATAGGCAGTAAATCTTAGAGCGCAAATGTCTTTATTCCAATAAATATCACAGCTTCAAATGACATGGATGTGGACAAAGCAGATCTAAGAACGGATGAAATAAAGTATGTCTTTTGAAAAAAATGTACGACTGTTCATGACTATGCAAAAACAATGGTTGCAATTAGCAAATTCAGTACACATACTTATCGGAATCTTTTAGACTGTAAGGAAATAAGAGACCGAATAAAAATATGAATTGTATTTTTCTGTTTGTGGGAGTACACTTGGAATGGCGCGTAAACTTATTCCTGATGAGTGCTTGAGGGGAGAGATACACTCCTAGCAGAGATGTATCAAGTAGTCAGGGGTGCCAAGCCATTTTGCTTGTGGAATACTTATACAGATTAAATATAATATAGACTAATTTTTTTAAGATATACAGACCCTAAACAAGAATAAATTAATTCTAAAGCACAGACTCTGATTCCATGTTATCGTCTTGTTGAAATGCGCTTGTATCAAATTTAACTGCATCTACATTGCGATGTCATAGCCAGCCATCAGTGCTTGTGTGTCACATTCAGGGAAGCAACAGTACGAGTAGAAACAGGCGAGACTTACTTGCATTCATGGTGTAAGGTACACTCTGTGACGTTCTTGCGTCGGCTGTCAAAAGCGGGTACTTGCCACCCCGATCGACAACTATACACTCCGGCGAAGCTCCACCACCCCACGTCAACACGCACACCGGGTGTTCGCACGTAGAGCCACATGCTCAGGAAACCACCCGATCAATAAAACAGACCGAAAGCTTTCATGAGTGAATCTAGAACGGGTGGATCCACCCTGATCCCAGCCGTCTGTAATTTGGAGTACAGTGGGAAAAAGCGGGGAAGGGTAGACTGGTCGTGGTGGAGGGATTTGCCCCATGAAGTGAAGTGCGTCTGCAGCTACAGGCTGTGGTTTTGCCTCTGGGCTGGAGGGTGCGTGGCGAAGGCCTGTAGTGGGTGGGGGTATGGAGCTGGGTGGGCGGGGTGTTTGGGAAGGGAAGGGGGCGGTTGGAGGAGGGGAGGCATCAGACGTAAGCTTGCTGTTGCGGTTCTAACTGCCGGGTGGTGGTGGTAGGTGGGGGGATGATGGATAAGTGGAGGGAAGGTGGATGGTTGGGGGGAAGGTGGATGGACGGGGGAAGGTAGATGGTTGGGGGGAGGGGGATGGTTGGGGGAAGGTGGATGGTTGGGGGGAGGTGGATGG
Organism: Theodoxus fluviatilis; assembly: GCA_034096865.1. Classification (NCBI taxonomy): domain Eukaryota; kingdom Metazoa; phylum Mollusca; class Gastropoda; order Cycloneritida; family Neritidae; genus Theodoxus; species Theodoxus fluviatilis. Next base: position 48,067 of record JAWQFJ010008928.1, on the reverse strand, counting down.
TTGGGGGGAAGGTGGATGGTTGGGGGGAGGTGGATGGTTGGGGGGAAAGTGGATGGGTGGGGGAAGGTGGATGGTTGAGGGGAAGGTGGATAGTTGGGGGAAGGTGGATGGTTGGGGGGAGGTGGATGGACGGGGGAAGGGGGATGTTTGGGGAAAGGTAGATGGTTGAGGTGAAGGTGGATGGTTTGGGGAAGGTGGATGGTTGAGGGGAAGGTGGATGGTTGGGGAAGGTGGATGATTGGGGGAAGGTGGATGGTTGGGGGAAGGTGGATGGTTGAGGGGAAGGTGGATAGTTGGGGGAAGGTGGATGGTTGGGGGGAGGTGGATGGTTAGGGGAAGGTGGATGGGTGGGAGAAAGATGGATGGTTGGGGGGAAGGTGGATGGTTGAGGGGAAGGTGGATGGTTGGGGGAAGGTGGATGGGTGGGGGAAGGTGGATGGGTGGGGGAAGGTGGATGGGTGGGGAAAGGTGGATGGGTGGAGGAAGGTGGATAGGTGAGGGAAGGTGGATGGTTGGGGGGAAGGTGGATGGGTGGGGGAAGGTGGATGGGTGGGGGGAAGGGGGATGGGTGGGGGAAGGTGGATGGTGTGGGGAAGGTGGATGGTTGGGGGGAAGGTGGATGGTTGGGGGGAAGGTGGATGGTGTGGGGAAGGTGGATGGTTGGGGGAAGGCGGATGGGTGGGGGAAGGTGGATGGTTGGGGGAAGGTGGATGGTTGGGGGAAGGGGGATGGGTGGGGGAAGGGGGATGGGTGGGGGGAAGGGGGAATGGTGGTGGTGCAGTGATGTGTGGAATGATGGTGGATATAGAGTGGCGATTGGAAACAGCAGAATATTTGTGGTGATATGTTGGTAACCGAAGGGGAAGGGAGATACGCGGGTGGGCGGTGGGTGACGGCATAAAAGTAACGCGAGCATGGTTTGTCATACTAGTCTGAGGGAGGAAGGGATACAAGGGTGACGAAAAGGGTGGGGGTGGAGAGACGAGGGGGATACAAGAGGGAGGGGGTTCTTTCAAAACACCGGTGGCACTCGAATAGAAAGGAACTTTAGTGGAGGTCTTTAATTAGTAAAAGACTGGGGGAGGATTAATGGCGGCTTGCTGTTTGTGCAAGATGATTAAGGTGGAAAGAGACGGGACAGGAAAATCCCTCCAAACTATGGGAGAGATAAGACCTTGGCTTTAGAGGCAGTTGAAGTTAGTAGTATAGGAGCGGAGAACGAAACAAAAGGGCTAAAGATAGGAAGTATAGAATCAGAGGAAAATATTTTAGCCTCTCTGATGACCGAGTTGAGGGAGGGAGAGAGAGAGAGAGAGAGAGAGAGAGAGAGAGAGAGAGAGAGAGAGAGAGAGAGAGAGAGAGAGAGAGAGACAGACAGACAGACAGACAGACAGACAGACAGACAGACAGACAGACACACAGACAGACAGACACACAGACAGACAGACAGACAGACAGACAGACAGACAGACAAACAGACAGACAGGCAGGCAGGCACGCGTGTGTGCATACGTGCGTGCATACGTGCGTGTTTTGCCTTGTGTTTCTATGTGCTTTTGGGTCGAGGTATGCAAGGGTCGTGTACGCTTGCTTCAGATGACCAGAAAGGAACACGGAGGGCAGGTAATTGCAGACGGGAAGGAAGCAGTGGTCGAGCAGGAGTGAAGCAACGCAGGCGAGGTGGGGTGGGGTGGGGTGGGTGGGGTGGGAAAGGGGGAATGTGTACGTGCATGCTGAAATTCGCTGCAAAAGACTAGAGCGGTCCGAGATAGCGATAGAGGTTTTTCAAGAAGTCTTTGTGCCTCGCAACAGCTACATGCACTCCCTCTAAACAATCCCATCCAGATAACCCCCTTGCACGCATTCTGCTAGCGTCGCTTTGCAAATCATGGCTCTACGTGTCGAGAACCCACCAGCTCTGCCCGGGCGTGACGTCTGAACTTGGGTTAATCCTTGGGTGCTGGCGTCTTCTTTGTTCGCTGTTCCTTCCTCGGAGGACTCTCAGACCTTCGGGTCGTGTCTGTGGCAGGGCTAGGCAGTCGGCTCCACGGAGAGTTAAGTCCCAAGGCCCCAGAGTCAGTTTCCTTCAGTGTAGCAAGCTATTTTTTCTTGTCCGTCTCTTCAGCGGTCATTGAGAGCGTCACCTGGTGCGTCAGTAACAAAGGCCTCGTCTCTTTACCATGAGGAAACCAGTCTTGTTCAGTCTGCCTTGGTGAATACATGTACTGTCGTCAAGAGAAGAAAGCAGCGTTTGTCCACGAATGGAAAAGCCACCCGATGCCTTGAAGGTTTTGTGTATTTGCGAGATAGCTCCAATGGTTCTCTCCCGTGACAGTAATCGATGTCTCGCCGACTTGTCATTGCCGTTAGATGGCGCGGCATCAATGCTTGTCAGATGATTGAAGGTTTCCTCTGACTTAAACTCACAGGAGTTTTACCTGTGTTGGCAGAAAAACGAGGCTAACGTATCATAAATGAATGTCAATATAGACATGAGTGCAAATGTTTTGACATCGTTCTTACAAAAGTTATACTATCCCATTTTTGAGAGTACAAAGATTATGTCGTCCGCCTCATCTGACGTAAATATGTTCTAACTTAGTTTTGTACCATGACGCCTCAGAGGCACATCTGAAAACAAGAAGGACAAAGCCCATACGACTCACATGCTTGACCTTGACCTTTACATGACCTTGACCTTCAAGGTCAAGGTCAAACAACTAAACCTAGCAATGACATCATATACTAAGAACTGCTTTACACATTTTCCTACCAAAATACATGTGGCCTTGACCCAAGGTCAAGGTCATCCAAGGTCATGTAACACAAAGCTGTTAATTCAAGACATAGGAAGCACAATGGTGCTTATTGGCACTTTCTACCATGAGATATGGTCACTTTTAGTGGTTCACTACCCCATTTTGGTCACATTTCATAAGAGTCAAAGTGACCTTGACCTTGATGATATGTGACCAAATGTGTCTCATGATGAAAGTATAACATGTGCCCCGCATAATTAATAAGTTTGAAACAGTTATCTTTCAATCCAACTTTAAAGACCTCCTGTGACCTTGACCTTGAAGCAAGGTCAACCAAACTGGTATCAAAAGATAGGGATTACTTTGCCCTATATACCATATATAGGTCAGGTATCCAATCTCAAAAACCAGAGAAAATTGGAAAAATGTGAAAAATGGCTGGGTTTTTTTAACATTTACGGCCCCTGTGACCTTGACCTTGAAGCAAGGTCAAATCACTATGTATGTTTTTGTACGTCTTGTCATCATACACCATCATGCCAAATTGGGTGTTGATAGACTTAATAGTCTCTGAGAAAAATCCAACGTTAAAGTTTTTTTACGGACGGCAGGACGCTCGGACGCCCGGACGCCCAGACGCCCGAACGCCTGGACGGACGACACGGGTGACCTAGTATGAAAGTATAACATGTGTACTACAATGTTGTGAAGTTTGGAAGAGTTATCTTCCATAGTTCGGGGTCAAGGTCACTTCAAAATATGTATACAATCCAACTTTAAAGAGCTCCTGTGACCTTGACCTTGAAGCAAGGTCAAGTCACTATGTATGTTTTTGTACGCCTTGTCATCCTACACCATCATGCCAAATTGGGTGTTGATAGACTTAATAGTCTCCGAGAAAAATCCAACGTTAAAGTTAAAGTTTTTTACAGACGCCCGGACGCCTGGACGGACGAAAAGGGTGAGTACATAGACTCACTTTTGCTTCGCATGTGAGTCAAAAAGCCTGAATCGTGTATTACATCACACTGAAGGGTGCTTACCTGAGAGGAACAGTCACATCCAGTGTGACGAAGAGTATGAATAATATGTAGATGAGATTTTTCACATGAGGTCACGTTCAACCTTTCATTTACACACTCGCAAAGAAAACGAAAGACTTGGCCTCATAGGATCCGCTACAATGACACATGAAAACTGTAAAACCGTACATTAATGTTACACACGTCAGTATATCGCACAGTAGTAGTCGTGTGCGAAACTCACGGAGTCAAGGTTCCAGGACCATGGGTAGGTTAATCCGAGGGGAAACTCTACTATAAATAGCATAAGTAACTGTGATCGCCTAACTTGTTTAGGACACAATGTCTCACTTCAAAGACAAAGAAAATATAGAGCCTTACCAAGTGTATGTCAGAAAATATACAATATGAAGATTCGTTTTCAGTTTAATGTTTATTAGTAAATTTTTGCGATGGTTACATTACAACCAATCTAAAAGAATGTTCTTACTACAGTGAGAGACCCGAAAGTCGTGAGATGCCCCCCTCGTCGCTCGACGTTAAAAGGAAAGAAGGAAAAGCATACCGAATAAACGACGCGGCAAGTGTTATGTATCAACACGCACACATGCAGGGAGTATATCGGAACGCATCAGTCAGTAAATGTCAAACAAATGCCCTGATGTTGACATATTATCTTATATCAGACACATGGACTGACATTTCCAACTGTAAAGTCGTAACTCTGGAGAACGAGCAGTACGTAGTACATATGTGTCATTATCGTCTGCGAACTCACAAAAGAACCATTTCTCATATTTTAACACATGACAATGAATGGCAACGTGAACGATACAACATCAGTACATGTATTTCATATAACAAGATTTAGGCCTTTTCTTCCAGTAATAGAACGGAGTGATTTGCCTCCCTTGTGCGGTCTTCCTTATTTCTCCGCTATTCTTTCAATTCAAAGACGTTTACTCAATGCAAAGAACAAAAGTAACTGTAAAAGAGAGTGCTATGAAAATCAGGTAACTACAAAGAAAAGTATTTATCACAATTAATAAGTACAGGTCTGGCCGCAGAGTTCCAAAAAGCAAAACAAACAACACCTCCCCAAAAAAAAAAAAAAAAAAAAAAGAACACAGCATATCAAGACACAAGAGCTTGCAGAAAAAGATAAAAGTAATTTTTAAAACTACAAAAGATACATATTTTACACCAAAATGCTTTCATAATCAGTAGGTCTTGTAAACAATCGTTGCAAAAATAGCTACAATTAAATAATTTTCGTCAACAAAAATGTGGAACAAACACGGTTCCTTCTGGTCGGGAGATCAATGATAAAGAAGAGAGGGAGATGAGGGGAAAGAAGAGAGGGAGATGAGGAGAAAGAAGAGAGAGAGATGAGGAGAAAGAAGAGAGGGAGATGAGAGAAAGAAGAGAGGGAGAAGAGAAAGAAGAGAGGGAGATGAGAGAAAGAAGAGAGAGAGATGAGGAGAAGAAGAGAGGGAGATGAGGAGAAAGAAGAGAGGGAGATGAGGAGAAAGAAGAGAGGGAGATGGGGGGAAAGAAGAGAGGGAGATGAGGAGAAAGAAGAGAGGAGATGAGGAGAAAGAAGAGAGAGAGATGAGGAGAAAGAAGAGAGGGAGATAAGGAGAAAGAAGAGAGGGAGATGAGGAGAAAGAAGAGAGGGAGGTGAGGAGAAAGAAGAGAAGGAGATGAGGAGAAAGAAGAGAGGGAGATGGGGGGAAAGAAGAGAGGGAGATGGGGGGAAAGAAGAGAGGGAGATGAGGAGAAAGAAGAGAGGGAGATGGGGGGAAAGAAGAGAGGGAGATGAGAAGAAAGAAGAGAGGGAGATGGGGGGAAAGAAGAGAGGGAGATGAGGAGAAAGAAGAGAGGGAGATGAGGAGAAAGAAGAGAGGGAGATGAGGAGAAAGAAGAGAGGGAGATGAGGAGAAAGAAGAGAGGGAGATGAGGAGAAAGAAGAGAGGGAGATGAGGAGAAAGAAGAGAGGGAGATGAGGAGAAAGAAGAGAGGGAGATGAGGAGAAAGAAGAGAGGGAGATGGGGGGAAAGAAGAGAAGGAGATGAGGAGAAAGAAGAGAGGGAGATGAGGAGAAAGAAGAGAGGGAGATGAGGAGAAAGAAGAGAGGGAGATGAGGAGAAAGAAGAAAGGGAGATGGGGAGAAAGAAGAGAGGGAGATGGGGGGAAAGAAGAGAGGGAGATGGGGGGAAAGAAGAGAGGGAGATGAGGAGAAAGAAGAGAGGGAGATGAGGAGAAAGAAGAGAGGGAGATGAGGAGAAAGAAGAGAGGGAGATGAGGGGAAAGAAGAGAGGGAGATGGGGAGAAAGAAGAGAGGGAGATGAGGAGAAAGAAGAGAGGGAGATGGGGGGAAAGAAGAGAGGGAGATGAGGAGAAAGAAGAGAGGGAGATGAGGAGAAAGAAGAGAGGGAGATGAGGAGAAAGAAGAGAGAGAGATGAGGAGAAAGAAGAGAGGGAGATGAGGAGAAAGAAGAGAGGGAGATGAGGGGAAAGAAGAGAGGGAGATGAGGAGAAAGAAGAGAGGGAGATGAGGGGAAAGAAGAGAGGAAGATGAGGAGAAAGAAGAGAGGGAGATGATGGGAAAGAAGAGAGGGAAATGAGGAGAAAGAAGAGAGGGAGATGGGGGGGAAAGAAGAGAGGGAGATGAGGAGAAAGAAGAGAGGGAGATGAGAAGAAAGAAGAGAGGGAGATGAGGAGAAAGAAGAGAGGGAGATGAGAGAAAGAAGAGAGGGAGATGGGGGAGAAAGAAGAGAGAGAGATGAGGAGAAAGAAGAGAGGGAGATGAGGAGAAAGAAGAGAGGGAGATGAGGAGAAAGAAGAGAGGGAGATGAGGAGAAAGAAGAGAGGAAGATGAGGGGAAAGAAGAGAGGGAGATGAGGAGAAAGAAGAGAGGGAGATGAGGAGAAAAAAGAGAGGGAGATTAGGAGAAAGAAAAGAGGGAGATGGGGGAAAGCAGAGAGGGAGATGAGGAGAAAGAAGAGAGGGAGATGAGGAGAAAGAAGAGAGGGAGATGAGGAGAAAGAAGAGAGGGAGATGGGGGAAAGAAGAGGGGGAGATGGGGGGAAAGAAGAGAGGGAGATGAGGAGAAAGAAGAGAGGGAGATGGGGGTAAAGAAGAGAGGGAGATGAGAAGAAAGAAGAGAGGGAGATGGGGGGAAAGAAGAGAGGGAGATGATGAGAAAGAAGAGAGGGAGATGAGGAGAAAGAAGAGAAGGAGATGAGGAGAAAGAAGAGAGGGAGATGAGGAGAAAGAAGAGAGGGAGATGAGGAGAAAGAAGAGAGGGAGATGAGGAGAAAGAAGAGAGGGAGATGAGGAGAAAGAAGAGAGGGAGATGAGGAGAAAGAAGAGAGGGAGATGGGGGGAAAGAAGAGAGGGAGATGAGGAGAAAGAAGAGAGGGAGATGAGGAGAAAGAAGAGAGGGAGATGAGGAGAAAGAAGAGAGGGAGATGAGGAGAAAGAAGAGAGGGAGATGGGGAGAAAGAAGAGAGGGAGATGAGGAGAAAGAAGAGAGGGAGATGAGGAGAAAGAAGAGAGGGAGATGAGGAGAAAGAAGAGAGGGAGATGGGGAGAAAGAAGAGAGGGATATGAGGAGAAAGAAGAGAGGGAGATGGGGGAGAGAAGAGAGGGAGATGAGGAGAAAGAAGAGAGAGAGATGAGGAGAAAGAAGAGAGGGAGATGAGGAGAAAGAAGAGAGGGAGATGAGGAGAAAGAAGAGAGGGAGATGAGGAGAAAGAAGAGAGGGAGATGAGGAGAAAGAAGAGAGGGAGATGAGAAGAAAGAAGAGAGGGAGATGAGGGGAATGAAGAGAGGGAAATGAGGAGAAAGAAGAGAGGGAGATGGGGGGGAAAGAAGAGAGGGAGATGATGAGAACGAAGAGAGGGAGATGAGGAGAAAGAAGAGAGGGAGATGGGGGGAAAGAAGAGAGGGAGATGAGAAGAAAGAAGAGAGGGAGATGGGGGGAAAGAAGAGAGGGAGATGAGGAGAAAGAAGAGAGGGAGATGAGGAAAAAGAAGAGAGGGAGATGAGGAGAAAGAAGAGAGGGAGATGAGGAGAAAGAAGAGAGGGAGATGAGGAGAAAGAAGAGAGGGAGATGAGGAGAAAGAAGAGAGGGAGATGAGGAGAAAGAAGAGAGGGAGATGGGGGGAAAGAAGAGAGGGAGATGAGGAGAAAGAAGAGAGGGAGATGAGGAGAAAGAAGAGAGGGAGATGAGGAGAAAGAAGAGAGGGAGATGGGGAGAAAGAAGAGAGGGAGATGAGGAGAAAGAAGAGAGGGAGATGGGGAGAAAGAAGAGAGGGAGATGAGGAAAAAGAAGAGAGGGAGATGAGGAGAAAGAAGAGAGGGAGATGAGGAGAAAGAAGAGAGGGAGATGAGGAGAAAGAAGAGAGGGAGATGAGGAGAAAGAAGAGAGGGAGATGAGGAGAAAGAAGAGAGGGAGATGAGGAGAAAGAAGAGAGGGAGATGAGGAGAAAGAAGAGAGGGAAATGAGGAGAAAGAAGAGAGGGAGATGAGGAGAAAGAAGAGAGGGAGATGAGGAGAAAGAAGAGAGGGAAATGAGGAGAAAGAAGAGAGGGAGATGGGGGGGGGGGAAGAAGAGAGGGAGATGAGGAGAAAGAAGAGAGGGAGATGAGGAGAAAGAAGAGAGGGAGATGAGGAGAAAGAAGAGAGGGAGATGAGGAGAAAGAAGAGAGGGAGATGAGGAGAAAGAAGAGAGGGAGATGATGAGAAAGAAGAGAGGGAGATGGGGAGAAAGAAGAGAAGGAGATGAGGAGAAAGAAGAGAGGAGATGAAGAGAAAGAAGAGAGGGAGCTGAGGAGAAAGAAGAGAGGGAGATGAGGAGAAAGAAGAGAGGGAGATGGGGGGAAAGAAGAGAGGGAGATGAGGAGAAAGAAGAGAGGGAGATGAGGAGAAAGAAGAGAGGGAGATGAGGAGAAAGAAGAGAGGGAGATGATGAGAAATAACCAGTTTTGAAAGAGCTGAGACAAAATCTACCAATGATAAACCCAAACAGTGGAGTAATCAAAGTATTCAGTCAGTGAGTCGACTGTCTTCAAGGAAGGATCTCACACCGCAAAGTAAAGTTAAGTGAAATTCAGTAATCATGTCCGTCTAACACTGACAGACGCAATCAGTGAGATGAATGTTAACAAAGGTTAGCAGAGCCGGTTTCAATCTGCCGACTTCCAACCATCCGAGGGCCTCAAACCACCAAACACTGTAGCCACTGGTTATTAGAGACAAATGATCGCCTCATCAATGGATGGTTGAGATCGAAGCTCAGACATTCATAAATCACCACATTACAGGCAGCTGAGGAACAGACGAGTATGTTCAACACGGGACATTCGAACTCTAAGCCAAGCGACGAAACCTGCATGGACAACGGCCCGTGCTGAGACTCTAGTCGGCCACCACGCCCTTCATACGGCAGACCACGACAGGAATGGGGGAGTGGTGGACGATATAGTCAGACACGGAGCCCATGATGGTACGTCGAATGGTGCCCTCGCCTCGAGTTCCCGTCACCACGAAGGTGGCACTCTTGGACTTGGCCGTCTTGACCACAGCTGGACCAGGTTTCTCGCCGTCCACTCGCAAGAACTCGCCGTGGACGTTGAGCTCCTTCATCTTGCTGGCAAACTTGTCTTTGAGTTTCATGCAGTTCTCCTCTTCTGTCTTGATGAGCTCCTGTATCCTTGCCGGACTCATCATGGTGACGTTCGTCAGGAGCTCTGGGGAGTGCACCAGCACCACCTTGTAGAGGAAAATAATAAACCCACTGCATAGTTTCTGTGCACAAACTGCGATCTCTTTCTCAGCAAATAAAATCAACAAGAAGGGCAAAGCCCATACGACTCACATGTTTGACCTTGACCTTTACATGACCTTGACCTTGACCTTCAGGTAACCTTCAAGGTCAAGGTCAAACAACTAAACCACATCATACACTAAGAACTGCTTCACACATTTTTCTACCAAAATGCATGTGACCTTGACCCAAGGTCAAGGTCATCCAAGGTCATGCAACACAAAGCTGTTAATTCAAGACATAGGAAGCACAATGGTGCTTATTGGCACTTTCTACCATGAGATATGGTCCCTTTTAGTGGTTCACTACTCCATTTTGGTCACATTTCATAAGGGTCAAAGTGACCTTGACCTTGATGATATGTGACCAAATGTGTCTCATGATAAATGTATAGCATGGGTACTATAATGTTATGAAGTTTGGAAGAGTTATCTTCCATAGTTCAGGGTCAAGGTCACTTCAAAATATGTATACAATCCAACTTTAAAGACCTCCTGTGACCTTGACCTTGAAGCAAGGTCAAGTCACTATGTATTTTTTGTGAGGCCTTGTCATCCTACACCATCATGTCAAATTGGGTGTTGATAGACTTAATAGTCTCCGAGAAAAATCCAACGTTTAAGTTTTTTTTCGGATGACAGGATGCCCGGACGCCCGGACAAACGGTGACCTTGACCTTCATGATATGTGACCAAATGTGTCAAGTCACTATGTATGTTTTTGTACGCCTTGTCATCATACACCATCATGCCAAATTGGGTGTTGATAGACTTAATAGTGTCCGAGAAAATCCAACGTTAAAGTTTGTACGGACGCCCGGACGCCCGAATGGACGAAACGGGTGAGTACATAGACTCACTTTTGCTTCGCACGTGAGTCAACAAATGCATCATCGTCAGAAATCTGCACGACATGTCTTTTGAGAAGTGGTTTTTGTGTATCGGATCAACTCGCAATGGCTGCCGCGGTTAGGTTTCTGCTTTGAGTTACCTTGCCAGCAGTTTCCCATCACCAATACTAGACAGCACTCTGAGAGCGCAAATCTTCACCAAGGAAACAAAAACTATTCTTCCACGGCCTGTACAATTCAGGCAGGATGTTCTGCTATCAAGACCTGATGCTACGAAGTTTAGTTCATTTTAGTGGCTGAAACTAGTGAAAGCGATTTCTGAATTCCGAACGCACACGAAGACGTCATCAATGGTCTGAAGTAATCAATTTTGGGATTTGCGACAGCATTTATCTTTTTGGTCGTAATTCCAGAACAAGATACCACACGACCTCCAAAATATAATGGATTGTTCCTTAGATAAAACCCTGACCTTCCAGAAAGTGTCATCATGATCCGTTGTGCACTTGTGGAGTTATTTTGCTAACTAACGTAGCGAGGGTAATATAACTAAAGAATGAAAAACAACACAAAAACAAAGAAAAAAAAAAAAGGAAAAAAGAAGGAGAGAAAAAAGAAAAGAGAAACAGGAAAAAGAAAAAAAAAAAAAAAAAAGACCAAAAAAACACACAAACAAAAAAACAAACAAAAAAAAAGAAGAAAAAAAAAAAAAAACGAAACACACCAACAACTTAGATGATTACAAAGCGAGAGATAATAACGCCCCAAAAAACCTCTCGCTACGTTAGTTAGCAAAATAACTCCACAAGTGCACAACGGATCATGATGACACTTTCTGGAAGGTCAGGGTTTTATCTAAGGAACAATCCATTATATTTTGGAGGTCGTGTGGTATCTTGTTCTGGAATTACGACCAAAAAGATAAATGCTGTCGCAAATCCCAAAATTGATTACTTCAGACCATTGATGACGTCTTCGTGTGCGTTCGGAATTCAGAAATCGCTTTCACTAGTTTCAGCCACTAAAATGAACTAAACTTCGTAGCATCAGGTCTTGATAGCAGAACATCCTGCCTGAATTGTACAGGCCGTGGAAGAATAGTTTTTGTTTCCTTGGTGAAGATTTGCGCTCTCAGAGTGCTGTCTAGTATTGGTGATGGGAAACTGCTGGCAAGGTAACTCAAAGCAGAAACCTAACCGCGGCAGCCATTGCGAGTTGATCCGATACACAAAAACCACTTCTCAAAAGACATGTCGTGCAGATTTCTGACGATGATGCATTTGTTGACTCACGTGCGAAGCAAAAGTGAGTCTATGTACTCACCCGTTTCGTCCATTCGGGCGTCCGGGCGTCCGTACAAACTTTAACGTTGGATTTTCTCGGACACTATTAAGTCTATCAACACCCAATTTGGCATGATGGTGTATGATGACAAGGCGTACAAAAACATACATAGTGACTTGACACATTTGGTCACATATCATGAAGGTCAAGGTCACCGTTTGTCCGGGCGTCCGGGCATCCTGTCATCCGAAAAAAAACTTAAACGTTGGATTTTTCTCGGAGACTATTAAGTCTATCAACACCCAATTTGACATGATGGTGTAGGATGACAAGGCCTCACAAAAAATACATAGTGACTTGACCTTGCTTCAAGGTCAAGGTCACAGGAGGTCTTTAAAGTTGGATTGTATACATATTTTGAAGTGACCTTGACCCTGAACTATGGAAGATAACTCTTCCAAACTTCATAACATTATAGTACCCATGCTATACATTTATCATGAGACACATTTGGTCACATATCATCAAGGTCAAGGTCACTTTGACCCTTATGAAATGTGACCAAAATGGAGTAGTGAACCACTAAAAGGGACCATATCTCATGGTAGAAAGTGCCAATAAGCACCATTGTGCTTCCTATGTCTTGAATTAACAGCTTTGTGTTGCATGACCTTGGATGACCTTGACCTTGGGTCAAGGTCACATGCATTTTGGTAGAAAAATGTGTGAAGCAGTTCTTAGTGTATGATGTGGTTTAGTTGTTTGACCTTGACCTTGAAGGTTACCTGAAGGTCAAGGTCAAGGTCATGTAAAGGTCAAGGTCAAACATGTGAGTCGTATGGGCTTTGCCCTTCTTGTTGATTTTATTTGCTGAGAAAGAGATCGCAGTTTGTGCACAGAAACTATGCAGTGGGTTTATTATTTTCCTCTACAAGGTGGTGCTGGTGCACTCCCCAGAGCTCCTGACGAACGTCACCATGATGAGTCCGGCAAGGATACAGGAGCTCATCAAGACAGAAGAGGAGAACTGCATGAAACTCAAAGACAAGTTTGCCAGCAAGATGAAGGAGCTCAACGTCCACGGCGAGTTCTTGCGAGTGGACGGCGAGAAACCTGGTCCAGCTGTGGTCAAGACGGCCAAGTCCAAGAGTGCCACCTTCGTGGTGACGGGAACTCGAGGCGAGGGCACCATTCGACGTACCATCATGGGCTCCGTGTCTGACTATATCGTCCACCACTCCCCCATTCCTGTCGTGGTCTGCCGTATGAAGGGCGTGGTGGCCGACTAGAGTCTCAGCACGGGCCGTTGTCCATGCAGGTTTCGTCGCTTGGCTTAGAGTTCGAATGTCCCGTGTTGAACATACTCGTCTGTTCCTCAGCTGCCTGTAATGTGGTGATTTATGAATGTCTGAGCTTCGATCTCAACCATCCATTGATGAGGCGATCATTTGTCTCTAATAACCAGTGGCTACAGTGTTTGGTGGTTTGAGGCCCTCGGATGGTTGGAAGTCGGCAGATTGAAACCGGCTCTGCTAACCTTTGTTAACATTCATCTCACTGATTGCGTCTGTCAGTGTTAGACGGACATGATTACTGAATTTCACTTAACTTTACTTTGCGGTGTGAGATCCTTCCTTGAAGACAGTCGACTCACTGACTGAATACTTTGATTACTCCACTGTTTGGGTTTATCATTGGTAGATTTTGTCTCAGCTCTTTCAAAACTGGTTATTTCTCATCATCTCCCTCTCTTCTTTCTCCTCATCTCCCTCTCTTCTTTCTCCTCATCTCCCTCTCTTCTTTCTCCTCATCTCCCTCTCTTCTTTCCCCCCATCTCCCTCTCTTCTTTCTCCTCATCTCCCTCTCTTCTTTCTCCTCAGCTCCCTCTCTTCTTTCTCTTCATCTCCTCTCTTCTTTCTCCTCATCTCCTTCTCTTCTTTCTCCCCATCTCCCTCTCTTCTTTCTCATCATCTCCCTCTCTTCTTTCTCCTCATCTCCCTCTCTTCTTTCTCCTCATCTCCCTCTCTTCTTTCTCCTCATCTCCCTCTCTTCTTTCTCCTCATCTCCCTCTCTTCTTTCTCCTCATCTCCCTCTCTTCTTCCCCCCCCCCCCATCTCCCTCTCTTCTTTCTCCTCATTTCCCTCTCTTCTTTCTCCTCATCTCCCTCTCTTCTTTCTCCTCATCTCCCTCTCTTCTTTCTCCTCATTTCCCTCTCTTCTTTCTCCTCATCTCCCTCTCTTCTTTCTCCTCATCTCCCTCTCTTCTTTCTCCTCATCTCCCTCTCTTCTTTCTCCTCATCTCCCTCTCTTCTTTCTCCTCATCTCCCTCTCTTCTTTCTCCTCATCTCCCTCTCTTCTTTCTCCTCATCTCCCTCTCTTCTTTTTCCTCATCTCCCTCTCTTCTTTCTCCCCATCTCCCTCTCTTCTTTCTCCTCATCTCCCTCTCTTCTTTCTCCCCATCTCCCTCTCTTCTTTCTCCTCATCTCCCTCTCTTCTTTCTCCTCATCTCCCTCTCTTCTTTCTCCTCATCTCCCTCTCTTCTTTCCCCCCATCTCCCTCTCTTCTTTCTCCTCATCTCCCTCTCTTCTTTCTCCTCATCTCCCTCTCTTCTTTCTCCTCATCTCCCTCTCTTCTTTCTCCTCATCTCCCTCTCTTCTTTTTCCTCATCTCCCTCTCTTCTTTCTCCTCATCTCCCTCTCTTCTTTCCCCCCATCTCCCTCTCTTCTTTCTCCTCATCTCCCTCTCTTCTTTCTCCTCATCTCCCTCTCTTCTTTCTCCTCATCTCCCTCTCATCTTCTCCTCATCTCCCTCTCTTCTTTCTCCTCATCTCCTCTCTTCTTTCTCCTCATCTCCCTCTCTTCTTTCTCCTCATCTCCCTCTCTTCTTTCTCCTCATCTCCCTCTCTTCTTTCTCCTCATCTCCCTCTCTTCTTTCTCCTCATCTCCCTCTCTTCTTTTTCCTCATCTCCCTCTCTTCTTTCTCCTCATCTCCCTCTCTTCTTTCCCCCATCTCCCTCTCTTCTTTCTTCTCATCTCCCTCTCTTCTTTCTCCCCATCTCCCTCTCTTCTTTCTCCTCATCTCCCTCTCTTCGTTCTCATCATCTCCCTCTCTTCTTTCCCCCCCATCTCCCTCTCTTCTTTCTCCTCATTTCCCTCTCTTCATTCCCCTCATCTCCCTCTCTTCTTTCTTCTCATCTCCCTCTCTTCTTTCTCCTCATCTCCCTCTCTTCTTTCTCCTCATCTCCCTCTCTTCTTTCTCCTCATCTCCCTCTCTTCTTTCTCCTCATCTCCCTCTCTTCTTTCTCCTCATCTCTCTCTCTTCTTTCTCCTCATCTCCCTCTCTTCTTTCCCCCCATCTCCCTCTCTTCTTTCTCCTCATATCCCTCTCTTCTTTCTCCCCATCTCCCTCTCTTCTTTCTCCTCATCTCCCTCTCTTCTTTCTCCTCATCTCCCTCTCTTCTTTCTCCTCATCTCCCTCTCTTCTTTCTCCCCATCTCCCTCTCTTCTTTCTCCTCATCTCCCTCTCTTCTTTCTCCTCATCTCCCTCTCTTCTTTCTCCTCATCTCCCTCTCTTCTTTCTCCTCATCTCCCTCTCTTCTTTCCCCCCATCTCCCTCTCTTCTTTCTCCTCATCTCCCTCTCTTCTTTCTCCTCATCTCCCTCTCTTCTTTCTCCTCATCTCCCTCTCTTCTTTCTCCTCATCTCCCTCTCTTCTTTCTCCTCATCTCCCTCTCTTCTTTCTCCTCATCTCCTTCTCTTCTTTCTCCTCATCTCCCTCTCTTCTTTCTCATCATCTCCCTCTCTTCTTTCCCCCCATCTCCCTCTCTTCTTTCTTCTCATCTCCCTCTCTTCTTTACCCCCATCTCCCTCTCTTCTTTCTCCTCATCTCCCTCTCTTCTTTCCCCCCATCTCCCCCTCTTCTTTCCCCCCATCTCCCTCTCTTCTTTCTCCTCATCTCCCTCTCTTCTTTCTCCTCATCTCCCTCTCTTCTTTCTCCTCATCTCCCTCTCTGCTTTCCCCCCATCTCCCTCTTTTCTTTCTCCTAATCTCCCTCTCTTTTTTCTCCTCATCTCCCTCTCTTCTTTCTCCTCATCTCCCTCTCTTCTTTCCCCTCATCTTCCTCTCTTCTTTCTCCTCATCTCCCTCTCTTCTTTCTCCTCATCTCCCTCTCTTCTTTCTCCTCATCTCCCTCTCTTCTTTCTCCTCATCTCTCTCTCTTCTTTCTCCCCCATCTCCCTCTCTTCTTTCTCTTCATCTCCCTCTCTTCTTTCTCCTCATCTCCCTCTCTTCTTTCTTCTCATCTCCCTCTCTTCTTTCTCCTCATCTCCCTCTCTTCTTTCCCCCCCATCTCCCTCTCTTCTTTCTCCTCATTTCCCTCTCTTCTTTCCCCTCATCTCCCTCTCTTCTTTCTCCTCATCTTCCTCTCTTCTTTCCCCTCATCTCCCTCTCTTCTTTCTCCTCATCTCCCTCTCTTCTTTCCCCTCATCTCCCTCTCTTCTTTCTCCTCATCTCCCTCTCTTCTTTCTCCTCATCTCTCTCTCTTCTTTCTCCTCATCTCCCTCTCTTCTTTCTCCTCATCTCCCTCTCTTCTTTCTCCTCATCTCCCTCTCTTCTTTCCCCCCATCTCCCTCTCTTCTTTCTCCTCATCTCCCTCTCTTCTTTCTCCCCATCTCCCTCTCTTCTTTCCCCTCATCTCCCTCTCTTCTTTCTCCTCATCTCCCTCTCTTCTTTCTCCTCATCTCCCTCTCTTCTTTCTCCTCATCTCCCTCTCTTCTTTCCCCCCATCTCCCTCTCTTCTTTCCCCCCATCTCCCTCTCTTCTTTCTCCCCATCTCCCTTTCTTCTTTCTCCTCATCTCCCTCTCTTCTTTCTCCTCATCTCCCTCTCTTCTTTCTCCTCATCTCCCTCTCTTCTTTCTCCTCATCTCCTTCTCTTCTTTCCCCCCATCTCCCTCTCTTCTTTCTCCTCATCTCCCTCTCTTCTTTCTCCTCATCTCCCTCTCTTCTTTCTCCTCATCTCCCTCTCTTCTTTCTCCTCATCTCCCTCTCTTCTTTCTCCTCATCTCCCTCTCTTCTTTCTCCTCATCTCCCTCTCTTCTTTCTCCTCATCTCCCTCTCTTCTTTCTCCTCATCTCCCTCTCTTCTTTCCCCCCATCTCCCTCTCTTCTTTCTTCTCATCTCCCTCTCTTCTTTCCCCCCATCTCCCTCTCTTCTTTCTCCTCATCTCCCTCTCTTCTTTCCCCCCATCTCCCTCTCTTCTTTCCCCCCATCTCCCTCTCTTCTTTCTCCTCATCTCCTTCTCTTCTTTCTCCTCACCTCCCTCTCTTCTTTCTCCTCATCTCCCTCTCTTCTTTCTCCTTATCTCCCTCTCTTCTTTCTCCTCATCTCTCTCTCTTCTTTCTCCTCATCTCCTCTCTTCTTTCTCCTCATCTCCCTCTCTTCTTTCCCCCCATCTCCCTCTCTTCTTTCTCCTCATCTCCCTCTCTTCTTTCTCCTCATCTCCCTCTCTTCTTTCTCCTCATCTCTCTCTCTTCTTTCTCCTCATCTCCCTCTCTTCTTTCTCTTCATATCCCTCTCTTCTTTCTCCTCATTTCCCTCTCTTCTTTCTCCTCATCTCTCTCTCTTCTTTCTCCTCATCTCCCTCTCTTCTTTCCCCTCATCTCCCTCTCTTCTTTATCATTGATCTCCCGACCAGAAGGAACCGTGTTTGTTCCACATTTTTGTTGACGAAAATTATTTAATTGTAGCTATTTTTGCAACGATTGTTTACAAGACCTACTGATTATGAAAGCATTTTGGTGTAAAATATGTATCTTTTGTAGTTTTAAAAATTACTTTTATCTTTTTCTGCAAGCTCTTGTGTCTTGATATGCTGTGTTCTTTTTTTTTTCTTTTTTTTTGGGAGGTGTTGTTTGTTTTGCTTTTTGGAACTCTGCGGCCAGACCTGTACTTATTAATTGTGATAAATACTTTTCTTTGTAGTTACCTGATTTTCATAGCACTCTCTTTTACAGTTACTTTTGTTCTTTGCATTGAGTAAACGTCTTTGAATTGAAAGAATAGCGGAGAAATAAGGAAGACCGCACAAGGGAGGCAAATCACTCCGTTCTATTACTGGAAGAAAAGGCCTAAATCTTGTTATATGAAATACATGTACTGATGTTGTATCGTTCACGTTGCCATTCATTGTCATGTGTTAAAATATGAGAAATGGTTCTTTTGTGAGTTCGCAGACGATAATGACACATATGTACTACGTACTGCTCGTTCTCCAGAGTTACGACTTTACAGTTGGAAATGTCAGTCCATGTGTCTGATATAAGATAATATGTCAACATCAGGGCATTTGTTTGACATTTACTGACTGATGCGTTCCGATATACTCCCTGCATGTGTGCGTGTTGATACATAACACTTGCCGCGTCGTTTATTCGGTATGCTTTTCCTTCTTTCCTTTTAACGTCGAGCGACGAGGGGGGCATCTCACGACTTTCGGGTCTCTCACTGTAGTAAGAACATTCTTTTAGATTGGTTGTAATGTAACCATCGCAAAAATTTACTAATAAACATTAAACTGAAAACGAATCTTCATATTGTATATTTTCTGACATACACTTGGTAAGGCTCTATATTTTCTTTGTCTTTGAAGTGAGACATTGTGTCCTAAACAAGTTAGGCGATCACAGTTACTTATGCTATTTATAGTAGAGTTTCCCCTCGGATTAACCTACCCATGGTCCTGGAACCTTGACTCCGTGAGTTTCGCACACGACTACTACTGTGCGATATACTGACGTGTGTAACATTAATGTACGGTTTTACAGTTTTCATGTGTCATTGTAGCGGATCCTATGAGGCCAAGTCTTTCGTTTTCTTTGCGAGTGTGTAAATGAAAGGTTGAACGTGACCTCATGTGAAAAATCTCATCTACATATTATTCATACTCTTCGTCACACTGGATGTGACTGTTCCTCTCAGGTAAGCACCCTTCAGTGTGATGTAATACACGATTCAGGCTTTTTGACTCACATGCGAAGCAAAAGTGAGTCTATGTACTCACCCTTTTCGTCCGTCCAGGCGTCCGGGCGTCTGTAAAAAACTTTAACTTTAACGTTGGATTTTTCTCGGAGACTATTAAGTCTATCAACACCCAATTTGGCATGATGGTGTAGGATGACAAGGCGTACAAAAACATACATAGTGACTTGACCTTGCTTCAAGGTCAAGGTCACAGGAGCTCTTTAAAGTTGGATTGTATACATATTTTGAAGTGACCTTGACCCCGAACTATGGAAGATAACTCTTCCAAACTTCACAACATTGTAGTACACATGTTATACTTTCATACTAGGTCACCCGTGTCGTCCGTCCAGGCGTTCGGGCGTCTGGGCGTCCGGGCGTCCGAGCGTCCTGCCGTCCGTAAAAAAACTTTAACGTTGGATTTTTCTCAGAGACTATTAAGTCTATCAACACCCAATTTGGCATGATGGTGTATGATGACAAGACGTACAAAAACATACATAGTGATTTGACCTTGCTTCAAGGTCAAGGTCACAGGGGCCGTAAATGTTAAAAAAACCCAGCCATTTTTCACATTTTTCCAATTTTCTCTGGTTTTTGAGATTGGATACCTGACCTATATATGGTATATAGGGCAAAGTAATCCCTATCTTTTGATACCAGTTTGGTTGACCTTGCTTCAAGGTCAAGGTCACAGGAGGTCTTTAAAGTTGGATTGAAAGATAACTGTTTCAAACTTATTAATTATGCGGGGCACATGTTATACTTTCATCATGAGACACATTTGGTCACATATCATCAAGGTCAAGGTCACTTTGACTCTTATGAAATGTGACCAAAATGGGGTAGTGAACCACTAAAAGTGACCATATCTCATGGTAGAAAGTGCCAATAAGCACCATTGTGCTTCCTATGTCTTGAATTAACAGCTTTGTGTTACATGACCTTGGATGACCTTGACCTTGGGTCAAGGCCACATGTATTTTGGTAGGAAAATGTGTAAAGCAGTTCTTAGTATATGATGTCATTGCTAGGTTTAGTTGTTTGACCTTGACCTTGAAGGTCAAGGTCATGTAAAGGTCAAGGTCAAGCATGTGAGTCGTATGGGCTTTGTCCTTCTTGTTTTCAGATGTGCCTCTGAGGCGTCATGGTACAAAACTAAGTTAGAACATATTTACGTCAGATGAGGCGGACGACATAATCTTTGTACTCTCAAAAATGGGACAGTATAACTTTTGTAAGAACGATGTCAAAACATTTGCACTCATGTCTATATTGACATTCATTTATGATACGTTAGCCTCGTTTTTCTGCCAACACAGGTAAAACTCCTGTGAGTTTAAGTCAGAGGAAACCTTCAATCATCTGACAAGCATTGATGCCGCGCCATCTAACGGCAATGACAAGTCGGCGAGACATCGATTACTGTCACGGGAGAGAACCATTGGAGCTATCTCGCAAATACACAAAACCTTCAAGGCATCGGGTGGCTTTTCCATTCGTGGACAAACGCTGCTTTCTTCTCTTGACGACAGTACATGTATTCACCAAGGCAGACTGAACAAGACTGGTTTCCTCATGGTAAAGAGACGAGGCCTTTGTTACTGACGCACCAGGTGACGCTCTCAATGACCGCTGAAGAGACGGACAAGAAAAAATAGCTTGCTACACTGAAGGAAACTGACTCTGGGGCCTTGGGACTTAACTCTCCGTGGAGCCGACTGCCTAGCCCTGCCACAGACACGACCCGAAGGTCTGAGAGTCCTCCGAGGAAGGAACAGCGAACAAAGAAGACGCCAGCACCCAAGGATTAACCCAAGTTCAGACGTCACGCCCGGGCAGAGCTGGTGGGTTCTCGACACGTAGAGCCATGATTTGCAAAGCGACGCTAGCAGAATGCGTGCAAGGGGGTTATCTGGATGGGATTGTTTAGAGGGAGTGCATGTAGCTGTTGCGAGGCACAAAGACTTCTTGAAAAACCTCTATCGCTATCTCGGACCGCTCTAGTCTTTTGCAGCGAATTTCAGCATGCACGTACACATTCCCCCTTTCCCACCCCACCCACCCCACCCCACCCCACCTCGCCTGCGTTGCTTCACTCCTGCTCGACCACTGCTTCCTTCCCGTCTGCAATTACCTGCCCTCCGTGTTCCTTTCTGGTCATCTGAAGCAAGCGTACACGACCCTTGCATACCTCGACCCAAAAGCACATAGAAACACAAGGCAAAACACGCACGTATGCACGCACGTATGCACACACGCGTGCCTGCCTGCCTGTCTGTCTGTTTGTCTGTCTGTCTGTCTGTCTGTCTGTCTGTCTGTCTGTGTGTCTGTCTGTCTGTGTGTCTGTCTGTCTGTCTGTCTGTCTGTCTGTCTGTCTGTCTGTCTGTCTGTCTCTCTCTCTCTCTCTCTCTCTCTCTCTCTCTCTCTCTCTCTCTCTCTCTCTCTCTCTCTCTCTCTCTCTCCCCATAGTTTGGAGGGATTTTCCTGTCCCGTCTCTTTCCACCTTAATCATCTTGCACAAACAGCAAGCCGCCATTAATCCTCCCCCAGTCTTTTACTAATTAAAGACCTCCACTAAAGTTCCTTTCTATTCGAGTGCCACCGGTGTTTTGAAAGAACCCCCTCCCTCTTGTATCCCCCTCGTCTCTCCACCCCCACCCTTTTCGTCACCCTTGTATCCCTTCCTCCCTCAGACTAGTATGACAAACCATGCTCGCGTTACTTTTATGCCGTCACCCACCGCCCACCCGCGTATCTCCCTTCCCCTTCGGTTACCAACATATCACCACAAATATTCTGCTGTTTCCAATCGCCACTCTATATCCACCATCATTCCACACATCACTGCACCACCACCATTCCCCCTTCCCCCCACCCATCCCCCTTCCCCCACCCATCCCCCTTCCCCCCAACCATCCACCTTCCCCCAACCATCCACCTTCCCCCACCCATCCGCCTTCCCCCAACCATCCACCTTCCCCACACCATCCACCTTCCCCCCAACCATCCACCTTCCCCCCAACCATCCACCTTCCCCACACCATCCACCTTCCCCCACCCATCCCCCTTCCCCCCAACCATCCACCTTCCCCCACCCATCCACCTTCCCCCCATCCATCCACCTTCCCCCAACAATCCACCTTCCTCCACCCATCCACCTTCCCCCAACCATCCACCTTCCCCCACCCATCCACCTTCCCCCACCCATCCACCTTCCCCCAACCATCCACCTTCCCCTCAACCATCCACCTTCCCCCCAACCATCCATCTTTCTCACACCCATCCACCTTCCCCTAACCATCCACCTCCCCCCAACCATCCACCTTCCCCCAACTATCCACCTTCCCCTCAACCATCCACCTTCCCCCAACCATCCACCTTCCCCCAATCATCCACCTTCCCCCAACCATCCACCTTCCCCTCAACCATCCACCTTCCCCAAACCATCCACCTTCACCTCAACCATCTACCTTTCCCCAAACATCCACCTTCCCCCGTCCATCCACCTCCCCCCAACCATCCACCTTCCCCCACCCATCCACCTTCCCCTCAACCATCCACCTTCCCCCACCCATCCACTTTCCCCCCAACCATCCACCTCCCCCCAACCATCCACCTTCCCCCCAACCATTAACCTTCCCTCAACCATCCCCCTTCCCCCAACCATCCCCCTCCCCCCAACCATCCACCTTCCCCCGTCCATCCACCTCCCCCCAACCATCCACCTTCCCTCCACTTATCCATCATCCCCCCACCTACCACCACCACCCGGCAGTTAGAACCGCAACAGCAAGCTTACGTCTGATGCCTCCCCTCCTCCAACCGCCCCCTTCCCTTCCCAATCTCCCCGCCCACCCAGCTCCATACCCCCACCCACTACAGGCCTTCGCCACGCACCCTCCAGCCCAGAGGCAAACCACAGCCTGTAGCTGCGGACGCACTTCACTTCATGGGGCAAATCCCTCCACCACGACCAGTCTACCCTTCCCGCTTTTTCCCACTGTACTCAAATTACAGACGGCTGGGATCAGGGTGGATCCACCCGTTCTAGATTCACTCATGAAAGCTTTCGGTCTGTTTTATTGATCGGGTGGTTTCCTGAGCATGTGGCTCTACGTGCGAACACCCGGTGTGCGTGTTGACGTGGGGTGGTGGAGCTTCGCCGGAGTGTATAGTTGTCGATCGGGGTGGCAAGTACCCGCTTTTGACAGCCGACGCAAGAACGTCACAGAGTGTACCTTACACCATGAATGCAAGTAAGTCTCGCCTGTTTCTACTCGTACTGTTGCTTCCCTGAATGTGACACACAAGCACTGATGGCTGGCTATGACATCGCAATGTAGATGCAGTTAAATTTGATACAAGCGCATTTCAACAAGACGATAACATGGAATCAGAGTCTGTGCTTTAGAATTAATTTATTCTTGTTTAGGGTCTGTATATCTTAAAAAATTAGTCTATATTATATTTAATCTGTATAAGTATTCCACAAGCAAAATGGCTTGGCACCCCTGACTACTTGATACATCTCTGCTAGGAGTGTATCTCTCCCCTCAAGCACTCATCAGGAATAAGTTTACGCGCCATTCCAAGTGTACTCCCACAAACAGAAAAATACAATTCATATTTTATTCGGTCTCTTATTTCCTTACAGTCTAAAAGATTCCGATAAGTATGTGTACTGAATTTGCTAATTGCAACCATTGTTTTTGCATAGTCATGAACAGTCGTACATTTTTTTCAAAAGACATACTTTATTTCATCCGTTCTTAGATCTGCTTTGTCCACATCCATGTCATTTGAAGCTGTGATATTTATTGGAATAAAGACATTTGCGCTCTAAGATTTACTGCCTATGGGGTAACTATGTACCACATTGATCAGACATTTGGTCCGAAGCAAACGTGGAAGGGGAATTCACACGAAAACGCGCCGTTAACTATCATTCCTTTGATCGTTGGCAACTCTATGACCGTTTGATCCACTTTCTGAAAGAAAATATTTAAGTGAGAGTAATTCATATTCGTGAGACAATTCTTTGTCGTGCTGCGCCATCAACGCAGCAACCGGGAATATTAGCATTGACGTGTGTGTATGTACGTGTGTACATGTACGTGTGTGTATGTACGTGTGTACATGTACGTGTGTACATGTACGTGTGTGTATGTACGTGTGTGTATGTACGTGTGTGTATGTACGTGTGTACATGTACGGGTGTGTATGTACGTGGTAATGTACGTGTGTGTATGTACGTGTACACGTACATGTGTGTATGTACGTGTGTACATGTACGTGTGTGTATGTACGTGTGTACATGTACGTGTGTGTATGTACGTGTGTACATATACGTGTGTGTATGTACGTGTGTACATGTACGCGTGTGTATGTACGAGTGTACATGTACGTGTGTGTATGTACGTGTACACGTACGTGAGTGTATGGAATTCTAACCCAACAATTCAGATTTTTTACAAAGGCAGGCAGACAGAGAGAGACCTTTGACGATACAGATTCATGTCTGCTCGCCTGAGATGAGGTCAAGGGTACACTGCAAGATAATTCTGAGTCTTGTTTCATTCTGGGCTATGGACGGTTAGATTGGCTACTGATGAAAAGGGCAGGATTTGTTTCCAGACATTTCTTGGCTCCATACGGCCTGCTGCATTCCTGTGAGGGCTTTGGGTGGCTGGAGACAATGGCCCTGCCCACGTTGTTTTCCTGTCAGAGCGGTGACACGCGATATCATCACAGACACGCACTGTTACTCTGGCAAGATCGCGCCTTAGAGCACCACGTCACACGTTGACACTGAAACGACAATGATTTCTGAGTTGCTGGTGTCTTTTGACCTCTCAATCGACAGCAGATGACCTACACCGTATTTGATCCCCAGGGACAAATGGTTTTCTTTACTATGATTTTAATGTGAAATCATGTCAGCAAACATTTTAATGCAGCATGACGAATTTTACAGCAACAAATGCTACGTTTGCTCATATCTACAGGTCCCATGTTCGTGGTCGTCCTTCCCCTCCCCCCAATCCCAAATACACCTCTTCTCGGCGAGCTGCGTTGACAGTGCGACAGAGCGTGTGTGGTCAGACAATTAAGCATCCTGAAACAGTTTGATTTGATGGTACTTTGAAGCAGTGAAAGTTCAACACTTCATTAGATACTAGTAGAAATTTCTTTCGTACACTATGTATGATTTGAATACACAACCACATCGCACGCACGCACGCACGCACACACACACAAACAAACACACACACACACACACACACACACAAACACACACACATAATTATCAACACAGAAGCTCTGTCACAACAACTTGTTTTTCTGCAAACCATATGCGAGCACATAAATACTGCACAAACATAAGCTTTAGAACAGACGCACACATCTACATAAACTCTCAGGTGCACACACATTCTTCAAAACACTTTCCGTTTCAGACACAAACTCGTCGACATGTGCGGGTACACACACACACACACACACACACACACACACACACACACACACATACACACACACAAACAAACAAACACGCACATATACACACGGATACACATACACAAACAAACAAACACGCACACACACACGCACACACACACGCACACACACATACACACAAACAAACAAACAAACAAACAAACGCGCACATATACACACGCATACTCATACACAAACAAACAAGCAAAAACACGCACACACACACACACACACGCACACACATACACACACACTCGTTCCAACGACACAAGTCTGCGTGTGAACCCCAAGCAAACGTGGAAAGAAAAAGCCGGGGAAAGGAAAGATCAAAGGAGGCGGGTAAGCCACTTTTCACGAGAACCCTGTGCAGGCGTTAGCCAGTGAGCTGGAGGTCACGATAAGAAGAAACGGGGCTTGCACTGAGTTTGACCCTAGAGTCGTTTGCATTTATAACATTGCAATCAACCTGAAGTATCCAGGAATTTAAAATTAACTTTTACACGTAAGTGTACTGAAAGTGAAAGCTTGGCCGGTGTGCCCGTTACTCACCCCTACTTCCCAGCTCAAACACGTGCGCGCAGGAACTCGCGGGTGCGTGTACGTTGAGTGCACGTGATTGGCGGAAAAAATTATGTCGTGGGGACTGAAAAGAGAATGTTTCAAAGAACGTGCATTATCGATCATGTGACTTCGAGAGGAAATATCCAGGCTGGACGGATTTTTTTAAAGAAAATCTCCAGGTTGCAAGATTTCTTCTTTCAGATCCCGCCAAACCCGGGACTGCCGCGACGTCTCAATTATTATCGATGGTCTCGACACTGGAGGTCAAAGAGATTTGGGCTTTGTTTGGAGCAATTTTCTTTTGTAAGGAAAAACTTTACAAAACAATGTTCGACTATCTTCCTCACATTCTTTTCATTAACTTTTCCAGTGCTGTTGACAAGCGCATCGTTGTCTTTGCTTCAACTCACAGTTTGCGACCACCGTTACTTTAAGTCTCCCACCAATTTGCGTTAACCTTTTTGCTATTCTTGGGATGGGGAATACAGGTTTTGGTTGCAGTTGTTAGCCTCTGTCCGTCTGCCTGCATACCTGCCTACCCATCTTTCCTACTTTCTCTGTATATGATTATCTTCTATTTTAATACATCAACCTATCTGGCTTTGCAAGTTCTCTTTAACTTACTCCTTGTCTCTTTCCACCTCTCTCTCTCTCTCTCTTTCTCTCTCTTTCTCTCTCTCTCTCTCTCTCTCTCTCTCTTTCTCTCTCTCTCTCTCTCTCTTTTTTCTCTCTCTCTCTCTCTCTTTCTCTCTCTCTCTCTCTCTCTCTCTCTTCTCTCTCTCTCTCTCTCTTTCTCTCTCTCTCTCTCTCTCACTCTCTCTCTCTCTCTCTCTCTCTCTCTCACACACACAGACACACACACACACTTTTGTGTAGTCCATTTTCCCTAGCCACACCTGGCGGAGAGAAAGACAAACAGGAAGCAATAACAGCCATCCCCAATGGAAGGCCCGTCCTATCGGTTCTCCTGACTCCTCGCAGCCTCTTCAGGGCGACGGGCGCCTACACCCTTTCACGCAACCACGATCCCATCTTGCCCTAACTGCTGGCTTTTCAGAGGCAGGCATCGACACACACCAGCATGGTGTTTTCTTCTCCCATTAGCTTACCTTGCCTCTTGAAGTCCGCTGGTGGAAGCACACGTTGACCAAAAGACCAATACACCCTCACACGCGCCGCCTGGGGGCTATTGCCGCCTTGAAGTGTGCGAAAACAGCGAAGCCCTGAGTCGCACGTCAGGTGCGAAAAGGCACTGGGGGCATTAGCCGGCACCGGAGCCGCGTCTTAAAGAGGAAGGAAAGAGACAGGTGGGAGCCTGCCTGAGTGTTGTATTGCTGGAAACGCTCGTACAAGTCAGGGGGTACAAACACCTCGCGTGGCATTCTCTGACCTTTATTCTTCGTTTCACTGAAGGCGTTTTTCTGTGAATCCACAACTAACCTTAATGCCAAAGAAGAAAAAAAAGCTAAGAGTGAATGATTTTAGGAAAGGATGTTAGCCGTCAGAATGAAATACTTGGAGCTTGCGTGCATACAGATATCAAAACTTCATCCCATCACTGCACTAGGGACATCTCCACCCACAACGAGATCGCAGTATTAGCACGAAGAAACATACAGGAAAAGGAGCATTGTCTCTGTTGCTGTTTTCTGCAGGTAGAAATGTATTTACCTTTGTCCTTGCCAACAACACAATCATTTTGAAAACTTTATAAACCAAAGGTTAGATTCGGGAAGTGGAATATATAATTGTCACATTTAGGGGGCCTTCTTTGCAGCACCTCGGTATGAGCACACAGTCCACAACCCAGTTCACTCGTGCTGATCAGGGGCATAGCAGAGCTACTCGGCACGAAAGGGAATAAAGGATATCTTCCAGACATGACAAACTGTCCCGATAAGCTCCTGATGATGCTCCGTGTGCTGTGGGATCAACGTCCACGGCACCACACCCTCCATTCCTCTCTCTCTCTCTCCCTCTCTCGTTCCTGCGTGACTGATCACTGTACCGATCTCCCAATCGATCAGTGTATTGATTTATCCGGCCTTCGGCTGCCGGTCATTCCTCTTGAGCGAGGTTTCTATTCCAAGAGACGGCGAAGACGAGGAGCAGAGGAGGAGAATCAAGTGGCCATGGAGCAGTTCTGACCGTAACATTGTGACACACGCGGAACACCTGCTGGTCTCTTTGCAGTCTGTCTGTGAGGAGACAAAACCACAGAGCTTCTGTTGGTGTCATCGCC
>JAWQFJ010008928.1:0-15000 GCA_034096865.1 Theodoxus fluviatilis | reverse complement strand
ATGCTGCCGATAAATCGAGCAGCGCCAGAATAGAGACTTCTCCTCTGTCTAGAGCACGTAGAAGGTCATTTACAATTTTCACTAAAGCTGTTTCTGTACTGTGTCCAGGCCGATATGCAGACTGTAGGGGGTTAAACAGTTGGTTGGACGTGAGGTGAGCAGAGAGCCGAGACAGAACTACCTTTTCTATCTATCTATCTATCTATCTATCTATCTATCTATCTATCTATCTATCTATCTATCTATCTATCTATCTATCTAATCTATCTAATCTATCTAATCTATCTAATCTATCTAATCTATCTAATCTATCTAATCTATCTAATCTATCTAATCTATCTAATCTATCTAATCTATCTAATCTATCTAATCTATCTAATCTATCTAATCTATCTAATCTATCTAATCTATCTAATCTATCTAATCTATCTAATCTATCTAATCTATCTAATCTATCTAATCTATCTAATCTATCTAATCTATCTAATCTATCTAATCTATCTAATCTATCTAATCTATCTAATCTATCTAATCTATCTAATCTATCTAATCTATCTAATCTATCTAATCTATCTAATCTATCTAATCTATCTAATCTAATCTATCTAATCTATCTAATCTATCTAATCTATCTAATCTATCTAATCTATCTAATCTATCTAATCTATCTAATCTATCTATCTATCTATCTATCTATCTATCTATCTATCTATCTATCTATCTATCTATCTATCTATCTATCTATCTATCTATCTATCTATCTATCTATCTATCTATCTATCTATCTATCTATCTATCTATCTATCTATCTATCTATCTATCTATCTATCTATCTATCTATCTATCTATCTATCTATCTATCTATCTATCGATCGATCGATCTATCTATCTATCTATCTATCTATCTATCTATCTATCTATCTATCTATCTATCTATCTATCTATCTATCTATCTATCTATCTATCTATCTATCTATCTATCTATCTATCTATCTATCTATCTATCTATCTATCTATCTATCTATCTATCTATCTATCTATCATCAATCTATCTAATCTATCTAATCTATCTAATCTATCTAATCTATCTAATCTATCTAATCTATCTAATCTATCTAATCTATCTAATCTATCTAATCTATCTATCTATCTATCTATCTATCTAATCTATCTAATCTATCTAATCTATCTATCTATCTATCTATCTATCTATCTATCTATCTATCTATCTATCTATCTATCTATCTATCTATCTATCTATCTGTCTATCTGTCTATCTGTCTATCTATCTATCTATCTGTCTGTCTGTCTGTCTGTCTGTCTGTCTGTCTGTCTGTCTGTCTGTCTGTCTGTCTGTCTGTCTGTCTGTCTGTCTGTCTGTCTGTCTGTCTGTCTGTCTGTCTGTCTGTCTGTCTGTCTGTCTGTCTGTCTGTCTGTCTGTCTGTCTGTCTGTCTGTCTGTCTGTCTGTCTGTCTGTCTGTCTGTCTGTCTGTCTGTCTGTCTGTCTGTCTGTCTGTCTGTCTGTCTGTCTGTCTGTCTGTCTGTCTATCTATCTATCTATCTATCTATCTCTATCTCCCTCCATCCATCCCTCCCTCCGAGACGGGAGTAGCGGATTACAGTGGAATCTTTTTTTTCCGTCTGACCATATGTGAACTACATAATCACAACCACTTGGCAAACCCTCGTGTGCGTGTATGTATTCTCTCCCCCTTCAGTTCTCCTGCTCAGTTTAATCATGAGTGGGTGTTTGTGATGCAATATAGCGGATAATACGTTGATTCCGTATGTCGGATTTTCTCTTACTCGGACAATTTTTTATTCGAAACCCCGTGACAAAATGTCCAGATTTTTCACTGAACGGGATATTCAAACTTGCTTGATTTCTCTGTTATATTTCACATTGTGCATCATTTTCGTACTCTTTGGTCCCATGATAGATACTTATGGATGGGAACGGCGCAGGACATAAAAGCAAAGCAGCTATACAGAGAATTGTTGTAGCAACTCTAATTTACAAGGGACAGAAACTAGTGCTACAGTAACATAAAAAGCTACCACTGTAGCAGGAACGTAACCCATGAGTAAACTGTGCGGTCAACGATGTCAAGATTCCCATTACGAACACAGGCAAACTCTAGACGTCAATAAAACCACCGAGGCGGTGAAAGGGTCTGCAGTGAACCAGGGAACATGGCTACGAGAAGATTGGCGAACTGGAGGAGGTAGCGCCATTTACAGTGCCACTCTAGATCTGGGAGGGCCAGGTCTATGACTTAGCACCGAAGGGCTGCTGACGCTAATTGCTTCTCCCATGCTACTGCCGTCATGGTGCAAGGCGCTCATTGATCCACTATCCCATGCTACTGCCGTCATGGTGCAAGGCGCTCATTGATCCACTATCCCATGCTACTGCCGTCATGGTGCAAGGCGCTCATTGATCCACTATCCCATGCTACTGCCGTCATGGTGCAAGGCGCTCATTGATCCACTATCCCATGCTACTGCCGTCATGGTGCAAGGCGCTCATTGGTCCACTATCCCATGCTACTGCCGTCATGGTGCAAGGCGCTCATTGATCCACTATCCCATGCTACTGCCGTCATGGTGCAAGGCGCTCATAGGTCCACTATCCCATGCTACTGCCGTCATGGTGCAAGGCGCTCATTGATCCACTATCCCATGCTACTGCCGTCATGGTGCAAGGCGCTCATTGATCCACTATCCCATGCTACTGCCGTCATGGTGCAAGGCGCTCATTGGTCCACTATCCCATGCTACTGCCGTCATGGTGCAAGGCGCTCATTGGTCCACTATCCCATGCTACTGCCGTCATGGTGCAAGGCGCTCATTGGTCCACTATCCCATGCTACTGCCGTCATGGTGCAAGGCGCTCATTGATCCACTATCCCATGCTACTGCCGTCATGGTGCAAGGCGCTCATTGATCCACTATCCCATGCTACTGCCGTCATGGTGCAAGGCGCTCATTGATCCACTATCCCATGCTACTGCCGTCATGGTGCAAGGCGCTCATTGATCCACTATCCCATGCTACTGCCGTCATGGTGCAAGGCGCTCATTGATCCACTATCCCATGCTACTGCCGTCATGGTGCAAGGCGCTCATTGATCCACTATCCCATGCTACTGCCGTCATGGTGCAAGGCGCTCATTGATCCACTATCCCATGCTACTGCCGTCATGGTGCAAGGCGCTCATTGATCCACTATCCCATGCTACTGCCGTCATGGTGCAAGGCGCTCATTGATCCACTATCCCATGCTACTGCCGTCATGGTGCAAGGCGCTCATTGGTCCACTATCCCATGCTACTGCCGTCATGGTGCAAGGCGCTCATTGATCCACTATCCCATGCTACTGCCGTCATGGTGCAAGGCGCTCATTGTTCCACTATCCCATGCTACTGCCGTCATGGTGCAAGGCGCTCATTGGTCCACTATCCCATGCTACTGCCGTCATGGTGCAAGGCGCTCATTGATCCACTATCCCATGCTACTGCCGTCATGGTGCAAGGCGCTCATTGATCCACTATCCCATGCTACTGCCGTCATGGTGTAAGGCGCTCATTGATCTACTATCCCATGCTACTGCCGTCATGGTGCAAGGCGCTCATTGATCCACTATCCCATGCTACTGCCGTCATGGTGCAAGGCGCTCATTGATCCACTATCCCATGCTACTGCCGTCATGGTGTAAGGCGCTCATTGATCCACTATCCCATGCTACTGCCGTCATGGTGCAAGGCGCTCATTGATCCACTATCCCATGCTACTGCCGTCATGGTGCAAGGCGCGCATTGGTCCACTATCCCATGCTACTGCCGTCATGGTGCAAGGCGCTCATTGGTCCACTATCCCATGCTACTGCCGTCATGGTGCAAGGCGCTCATTAATTCACTATCCCATGCTACTGCCGTCATGGTGTAAGGCGCTCATTGATTCACTATCCCATGCTACTGCCGTCATGGTGTAAGGCGCTCATTGATCCACTATCCCATGCTACTGCCGTCATGGTGCAAGGCGCTCATTGGTCCACTATCCCATGCTACTGCCGTCATGGTGCAAGGCGCTCATTGATCCACTATCCCATGCTACTGCCGTCATGGTGCAAGGCGCTCATTGATCCACTATCCCATGCTACTGCCGTCATGGTGCAAGGCGCTCATTGGTCCACTATCCCATGCTACTGCCGTCATGGTGCAAGGCGCTCATTGATCCACTATCCCATGCTACTGCCGTCATGGTGCAAGGCGCTCATTGATCCACTATCCCATGCTACTGCCGTCATGGTGCAAGGCGCTCATTGATCCACTATCCCATGCTACTGCCGTCATGGTGCAAGGCGCTCATTGATCCACTATCCCATGCTACTGCCGTCATGGTGCAAGGCGCTCATTGATCCACTATCCCATGCTACTGCCGTCATGGTGCAAGGCGCTCATTGATCCACTATCCCATGCTACTGCCGTCATGGTGCAAGGCGCTCATTGATCCACTATCCCATGCTACTGCCGTCATGGTGCAAGGCGCTCATTGATCCACTATCCCATGCTACTGCCGTCATGGTGCAAGGCGCTCATTGATCCACTATCCCATGCTACTGCCGTCATGGTGCAAGGCGCTCATTGGTCCACTATCCCATGCTACTGCCGTCATGGTGCAAGGCGCTCATTGATCCACTATCCCATGCTACTGCCGTCATGGTGCAAGGCGCTCATTGTTCCACTATCCCATGCTACTGCCGTCATGGTGCAAGGCGCTCATTGATCCACTATCCCATGCTACTGCCGTCATGGTGCAAGGCGCTCATTGGTCCACTATCCCATGCTACTGCCGTCATGGTGCAAGGCGCTCATTGATCCACTATCCCATGCTACTGCCGTCATGGTGCAAGGCGCTCATTGATCCACTATCCCATGCTACTGCCGTCATGGTGCAAGGCGCTCATTGATCCACTATGGCATCAGATCGGAACGACCACCTTCATTTGCATAATTGTGCCACGCTGTTCGTGACGAACAGGGATGTGGCGGTGACGCCGAAACCATTCATGCTTGACCTTCTCGATTCGCCATGCTGATGACCCCTTAGCCCGCTAAGTCCCCGGCCTTAGACTCGGGTAAGCTGCGCTACGTTGCATGTCGTTGAAATTTGTCGACTTGAGGGCGGAATCTATTTAGCATGGTGCGTTGTAGCGATTAATATTTCAGTCGTGATCTGTGTGACACATAGATGGTTGGTTCGAAAATTCTGTAGAATGGATGTGAATGTGAGGATTTGTATGGGGTATGCCCTTTTTTATTGCAAGTGTCGGGGCTAGAAAGTTACATAGAAATGCTAATGAAGCTCTCTCTCTCTCTCTCTCTCTCTCTCTCTCTCTCTCTCTCTCTCTCTCTCTCTCTCTCTCTCTCTCTCCGGGGAAATGTAGTAGCCTAGTGAAAGGATACGCCACAACTATATTAAGACATGTTTCTATGTATATTTGCTACGCCTTTGAATTGCTAGAGAAGACAAAAGAAATTTAATAACAGATGCTGAAATACTGTAATTTGAAGTCGTGATAACAAAAACCTGTCAGCCCATGTAATGTAACGTATGTATGCAAACTCATGGCATCCTTCCCAAGAATGAGAAATATACAGAAGTGTTTGAAACACATCAACGATGTTTCTGATTATTGACACAAGCTTTGAACGGGCTGACAATAAACCATTTCAGTTTAGTTCAGTTCAGATCAGTTCAGATCATCTCTCTCTTCTCTCTCTCTCTCTCTCTCTCTCTCTCTCTCTCTCTCTCTCTCTCTCTCTCTCTTCAGATAGTTTCAGATATACACCGAGACACAGAGATACACTCTTACAAAAACACGAACTTACATATACACACATACACACACACCACACACACACACACACACACACACACACACACATACACACTCACACACACACACACACACACACACACACACACACACACTCACACACAAACACAAACACTCACACACACACACACACACACACACACACACACGTGTGAACAATATCGCGTAACTTCGTTATTTCAAAACTAGAAATTGAGGTAAGATGTTAAAAAGCTGTAATGCATGTATTGAAATTGTACGTAGTTAATACAAGTTTATCTTGCACAGGGAAATATCTGCAGAGACTCATAACAATGCTGACAATATAATAATAATAATAATAATAATAATAATAATAATAATAATAATAACAACAACAACAACAACAACAACAACAACAACAACAACAACAACAACAACAACAACAACAATAATAATAATAATAATAATAATAATAATAATAATAATAATAATAATAATAATAATAATAATAATAATAATAATAATAATAATAAATAAATAGCATTTATAACGCGCATTTCTTGCAAGAACTAAATGCGCGGGTATAATAGCCACATTTACACGCAGTTACTCGTCAGTCATACTACATAGCACAACACTCGTACGACTATCATACAGGATTTTAATGAACAACAACTAGGAGGTTACAGAAAAGCAAGACAAAACATATGGGTTTTTAACTGAGATTTAAAAATGGACATAGTTGGTGCATCACTTAGGCCAGCCGGCAGGGAATTCCAGACACTATTGGCAATGAAACAACGCTCTCCGAAAGACTTGGTACTACACTTTGGAATTTTCTGAAGCTTTTCACTTGATGAGCGGAGAGAACGGGAAGGGTGATAGGTACAAAGGGAGGCCGAAAGATATGCCGGAAGGGTTGAATCAAAATGACGGTACGCCAAAGCAGCAATTTTGCACTGGCAGTGGAAATTAACGGGAAGCCAGTGTAGATGTTTCAGGAATGGTTTCACATGATCGCGCTTACCCTTCATAAGAACCAGACGTGCCGCACTGTTTTGAACTCGTTGCAGACGGTTTAGTTGTTCTGCCGGAAGACCTGCCAGGACTGAATTGCAGTAATCCAGTCGTGACGTGATCCTGGCAGTTACTAGCCTAGCACAGGTAGTGTCCGAAAGGTATTGATGCAATACAGCGCAGTTCAAGAAAACATGCGCGGCATGTAAAGCTAATCTGATCGTGCATGGACAAGGTCTGGTCAATGTGAACACCGAGATACCTAACTGAGCTCTTGAATGGAATAGAGCTACCCCCAATGACTGTGGACACACTCCCCACAAGCCCAAGACGTGATGGTGCACCGACAGGTAAAACTTCAGTTGTATCTCTGTTGAGCATCAGTTTGTTGCTGTTCATCCATGAAAGTACATCGTCAACACATGTCTCAATATCTGACTGCACAGAAGAAAAATCACCAATTTGTGCACTCTTTGACAATTCAGTGTCATCTGCATACTTATGAAAATCACACTCGTGTCTTGATATTACATCTGAAAGAGGTTGGGAGTACAATGTAAACAAAACAGGACCTAAGACAGAACCCTTTGGGACGCCAAAAACAAGTGGGGTTGGGGTTGACATGACGCCGTCAACAATGACGGACTGAGACCGATCATAAATGTAGGACGCAAACCAGTCGAGAACAGTGCCACGGAATCCAAAAGATAGCTCTAAACGCTTCAGGAGGATGGCGCGGTCAAGCGTATCGAACGCTGCACTGAGGTCCAACAACGCCATAAGTGTGAATGTTTTTCATTTACAGTTTGCTACTTTAGCTCTTCATGTGCTAGTTATACTTACCCTCTACTCTGTTGCTGAATTGATGCCATTGACTTTGTGTTTGCCTTGTAGCTTTCAATCCCTTTCCGTGATATAAGTATCCAGAGCAGTTGTCAACGAAGACACATCACTCATACTTAAGTAAACTCAGGCTGTGGAAAGCATTGATACCAAACAGGCAATTCTGACTCATCTCGTTGATTTCAAGTATCTTATTCATAACAAAAACATAACCCCTTGCCACACGTCTGACATTCAATTGCATGCAGATTCAGGAATTTAAAAAAAAGTATTCTGCCAAAGCTTAGTGTTGATCTTGTAGGCTGTGTGGCAATCAAAGGAAAACTCATCATGCATACAGCGTAACACAAAACTGTACCCATGCCTTCAATACTTGCTCTTTTACTACAAGTAGCACATGACTGTCAAAATTCCGCTCTCTCGTTTGCAATCCCCTTACTTAACCCTATCCTCCAGACCTTCCCTCCCTTCCCCTTCCACACCCACCCGTTCTCTGAGCGACTCTTATCCTCTCTCAACCCTATCCCCACACCTATTTTCACAACTTCTTCGATTCGTGCGCTTGTGTTCCCCTTCTCTCACCCACTTGAGTTTCTAAACTCCTCCCCCGTAACGGCCTTCTCCGCCTGTTCTACCTCCTGCCCCGCCTTTTTTCATCCTCCATGGAGTTCTTTGGTGGACGCCATTACGCTATTTGAACACTAAAGATCGTCAGCAAACAGACCAAGTAAGAAGTCAAGGAGAACAAACATGAACGAAGAAAAAGCTTTCAGGAGAATTTTTTCCCAAAACCAGACGTGACAGAGTACAGTTCCCAGGCTGGAGTTTGTCGTCAAGATCGAATAACTGTAGTGTTATTGTGTGGGCACCCCGCTGGCTGCTTCCAAATTCGTAGAGCACAACTAAGGCATCAGAAATGGCTGTTAAAAGCCCGACAGTGTAGTCTAAGTGCATTTAAAGTGGCTTTGCTCTGCCTAGCGACTCCGAATGAGACAAAGCCTACTCCTTCATGGTCCACTGAGGAACATGCAGTCGTGGCAATGGACTGTGGTTGACTGGCGTTAATTAAGTTGTGTAAAGGGCTGTGGTAGACTGGTGTTAAGGTGTGCAGAGGGCTGTGATTGACTGGCGTTGAGATGTGTACAGGGCTGTGGTTGACTGGCGTTGAGATGTGTAAAGGGCTGTGGTTGACTGGCGTTAAGTTGTGTAAAGGGTTGTGGTTGACTGGCGTTAAGTTGTATAAAGGGCTGTGGTTGACTGGTGTTACGGTGTGCAAAGGGCTGTGGTTGACTGGCGTTGAGATGTGTACAGGGCTGTGGTTGACTGGCGTTGAGATGTGTACAGGGCTGTGGTTGACTGGCGTTGAGATGTGTACAGGGCTGTGGTTGACTGGCGTTGAGATGTGTAAAGGGCTGTGTTTGACTGGCGTTAAGTTGTATAAAGGGCTGTGGTTGACTGGCGTTAAGTTGTGTAAAGGGCTGTGGTTGACTGGTGTTGCGGTGTGCAAAGGGCTGTGGTTGACTGGCGTTAAGTTGTATAAAGGACTGTGGTTGACTGGTGTTACGGTGTGCAAAGGGCTGTGGTTGACTGGCGTTGAGATGTGTACAGGGCTGTGGTTGACTGGCGTTGAGATGTGTACAGGGCTGTGGTTGACTGGCGTTGAGATGTGTACAGGGCTGTGGTTGACTGGCGTTGAGATGTGTAAAGGGCTGTGGTTGACTGGCGTTAAGTTGTATAAAGGGCTGTGGTTGACTGGCGTTAAGTTGTGTAAAGGGCTGTGGTTGACTGGTGTTACGGTGTGCAAAGGGCTGTGGTTGACTGGCGTTGAGATGTGTACAGGGCTGTGGTTGACTGGCGTTGAGATGTGCAGAGGGCTGTGGTTGTCTGGCGTTCGATGTGAGTGGTTCCACAAAGTGATTGGAAAGGCATGTTGTGTAGACTTCACGTCGTTTGTTGAACGAAAGGTTCCTGTGTGACTCCGTCGTCTACATTTGTAACTTTGATTCCGACACAGGCCTGGCTACACGACTGCCTTGTTTGTTACTTAAAGACTGATTCCGACACAGGCCTGGCTACACGACTGCCTTGCTTGTTACTTAAAGACTGATTCCGACACAGGCCTGGCTACACGACTGCCTTGCTTGTTACTTAAAGACTGATTCCGACACAGGCCTGGCTACACGACTGCCTTGCTTGTTACTTAAAGACTGATTCCGACACAGGCCTGGCTACACGACTGCCTTGCTTGTTACTTAAAGACTGATTCCGACACAGACCTGGCTACACGACTGCCTTGTTTGTTACTTAAAGACTGATTCCGACACAGGCCTGGCTACACGACTGCCTTGTTTGTTACTTAAAGACTGATTCCGACACAGGCCTGGCTACACGACTGCCTTGTTTGTTACTTAAAGACTGATTCCGACACAGGCCTGGCTACACGACTGCCTTGTTTGTTACTTAAAGACTGATTCCGACACAGGCCTGGCTACACGACTGCCTTGTTTGTTACTTAAAGACTGATTCCGACACAGGCCTGGCTACACGACTGCCTTGTTTGTTACTTAAAGACTGATTCCGACACAGACCTGGCTACACGACTGCCTTGCTTGTTACTTAAAGACTGATTCCGACACAGACCTGGCTACACGACTGCCTTGCTTGTTACTTAAAGACTGATTCCGACACAGGCCTGGCTACATGACTGCCTTGCTTGTTACTTGAAGACTGATTCCGACACAGGCCTGGCTACACGACTGCCTTGCTTGTTACTTAAAGACTGATTCCGACACAGGCCTGGCTACACGACTGCCTTGCTTGTTACTTAAAGACTGATTCCGACACAGGTATGGCTACACGACTGCCTTGTTTGTTACTTAAAGACTGATTCCGACACAGACCTGGCTACACGAATGCCTTGCTTGTTACTTAAAGACTGATTCCGACACAGACCTGGCTACACGAATGCCTTGCTTGTTACTTAAAGACTGATTCCGACACAGGCCTGGCTACACGACTGCCTTGTTTGTTACTTAAAGACTGATTCCGACACAGGCCTGGCTACACGACTGCCTTGCTTGTTACTTAAAGACTGATTC
The DNA here is from genome assembly GCA_034096865.1 of Theodoxus fluviatilis. Classification (NCBI taxonomy): domain Eukaryota; kingdom Metazoa; phylum Mollusca; class Gastropoda; order Cycloneritida; family Neritidae; genus Theodoxus; species Theodoxus fluviatilis. The sequence goes on along the minus strand of JAWQFJ010008928.1, from coordinate 4,180 downwards.
CGACACAGGCCTGGCTACACGGCTGCCTTGCTTGTTACTTAAAGACTGATTCCGACACAGGCCTGGCTACACGACTGCCTTGTTTGTTACTTAAAGACTGATTCCGACACAGACCTGGCTACACGACTGCCTTGCTTGTTACTTAAAGACTGATTCCGACACAGGCCTGGCTACACGACTGCCTTGTTTGTTACTTAAAGACTGATTCCGACACAGGTATGGCTACACGACTGCCTTGCTTGTTACTTAAAGACTGATTCCGACACAGGCCTGGCTACACGACTGCCTTGCTTGTTACTTAAAGACTGATTCCGACACAGGTATGGCTACACGACTGCCTTGCTTGTTACTTAAAGACTGATTCCGACACAGGCCTGGCTACACGAATGCCTTGCTTGTTACTTAAAGACTGATTCCGACACAGACCTGGCTACACGACTGCCTTGCTTGTTACTTAAAGACTGATTCCGACACAGGCCTGGCTACACGGCTGCCTTGCTTGTTACTTAAAGACTGATTCCGACACAGGCCTGGCTACATGACTGCCTTGCTTGTTACTTAAAGACTGATTCCGACACAGGCCTGGCTACACGACTGCCTTGCTTGTTACTTAAAGACTGATTCCGACACAGGCCTGGCTACATGACTGCCTTGTTTGTTACTTAAAGACTGATTCCGACACAGGCCTGGCTACACGACTGCCTTGTTTGTTACTTAAAGACTGATTCCGACACAGGCCTGGCTACACGACTGCCTTGTTTGTTACTTAAAGACTGATTCCGACACAGGCCTGGCTACACGACTGCCTTGCTTGTTACTTAAAGACTGATTCCGACACAGGCCTGGCTACACGACTGCCTTGCTTGTTACTTAAAGACTGATTCCGACACAGGCCTGGCTACACGACTGCCTTGTTTGTTACTTAAGACTGATTCCGACACAGTCCTGGCTACACGACTGCCTTTTTTGTTACTTAAACACTGATTCCAACACAGTCCTGGCTACACGACTGCCTTGCTTGTTACTTAAAGACTGATTCCGACACATACCTGCTACACGACTGCTTGTTTGTTACTTAAAGACTGATTCCGACACAGGCCTGGCTACACGACTGCCTTGCTTGTTACTTAAAGACTGATTCCGACACAGGTATGGCTACACGACTGCCTTGCTTGTTACTTAAAGACTGATTCCGACACAGGCCTGGCTACACGAATGCCTTGCTTGTTACTTAAAGACTGATTCCGACACAGACCTGGCTACACGACTGCCTTGTTTGTTACTTAAAGACTGATTCCGACACAGTCCTGGCTACACGACTGCCTTGTTTGTTACTTAAAGACTGATTCCGACACAGACCTGGCTACACGACTGCCTTGTTTGTTACTTAAAGACTGATTCCGACACAGGCCTGGCTACACGACTGCCTTGCTTGTTACTTAAAGACTGATTCCGACACAGGCCTGGCTACACGACTGCCTTGTTGTTACTTAAAGACTGATTCCGACACAGGCCTGGCTACACGACTGCCTTGCTTGTTACTTAAAGACTGATTCCGACACAGGCCTGGCTACACGACTGCCTTGCTTGTTACTTAAAGACTGATTCCGACACAGGCCTGGCTACACGACTGCCTTGCTTGTTACTTAAAGACTGATTCCGACACAGGCCTGGCTACAGCATGCCTGTTTGTTACTTAAGACTGATTCGACACAGGCCTGGCTTCAGACTGCCTTGTTTTGTTCCTTAAAGACTGATTCCGACACAGGCCTGGCTACACGACTGCCTGCTTGTTACTTAAAGACGATTCCGACACAGACCTGGTACACGACTGCCTGCTTGTTACTTAAAGACTGATTCCGACCAGGCCTGGCTACACCGACTGCCTTGTTGTTCCTTAAAGACTGATTCCGACACAGGCCTGGCTTCATGACTGCCTTGTTTGTTCCTTAAAGACTACTTCCGACACAGGCTGGCTACACGAATGCCATGTTTGTTCCTTAAAGACTGATTCGACACAGGCTGGCTCATGACTGCCTTGTGTTCCTTAAAGACTGATTCCGACACAGGCTGGCTACACGACTGCCTTGCTGTTACCTAAGACTGATTCCTACACAGACCTGGCTACACGACTGCCTGCTTGTATTAAAGACTGATTCCGACACAGGCCTGGCTACACGACTGCCTTGTTGCTCCTTAAAGACTGTTCGACACAGGCCTGGCTTCATGACTGCCTGTTTTCCTTAAAGACTGATTCCGACACAGGCCTGGCTACCCGACTGCCTTGCTTGTACTTAAAGATGATTCCGACACAGACCTGGCTAACGACTGCCTTGATTGTTATTAACGACGATTCGACACAGACTGGCTACAGTATGCTGCTGTTACTAAAGACTGATTCCGCAAGACCATACACGACTGCCTGTGTACTTAAAGACTATTCCGACATCAAAGACTGACACGACTGCCTGCTTGCTACTAAAGAGATCCGACAACAGCCTGGCTACACGACTGCCTGCTTGTTACTTAAAGACTGATTCCGACACAGGCCTGGCTTACACGACTGCCTTGTTTGTTACTTAAAGACTGATTCCGACACAGTCCTGGCTACACGACTGCCTGCTTGTCACTTAAAGACTGATCCGACACAGGCCTGGCTACACGACTGCTTGCTTGTACTTGAAGACTGATTCCGACACAGCCTGGCTACACGACTGCCTTGCTGTTATTAAAGACTGATTCCGACACAGCCTGGTACACGAGTGCCTGCTTGTACAAAGACTGATTCGCACAGGTGGCCACGACTGCCTTGCTGTACTTAAAGACTGATTCCGACACAGTCCCTGGCTACACGACTGCCTTGATTGTTACTTAAAGACTGATTCCGACACAGTCCTGGCTACACGACTGCCTTGATTGTTACTAAAGACTGATTCGACACAGGACTGGTACAGAGCGCTGCTTACAGGTCGCACGCCTTGCTGTTTGTACTTAAAGACTGATTCCGACACAGGCCTGCTACACGACTGCCCTTGCTTGTTACTTTAAAGACTGATTCCGACACAGGCCCGGCTACACACGACTGCCTTGCCTGTTACTTAAAGACTGATTCCGACACTAGGCCGATGGCTACACGACTGCCTATGCTTTGTTACTTAAAGACTGTGATTCCGACAGAAGGCGTAATGGCTACACGACTGCCATTGCTGGGTGTTACTTAAAGACCGATGCGGACCACAGGCGGCTATGCACGACGCTGCCTTGCTGTGTCTACTTAAAGACTGATTCACGCACATCACTCAAGGCCTGGCTACACGACTGCCTTGTTTGTTACTTAAAGGACACACGAAATCGTCAGTAAATTTATTTCGCACAGAAGTAAAATGTTGCAACTTTCCGAATTTCGGACATCGCTTGTTATATATACTTAGATAGCAAAGCAAGAATCGATAGTCCGTTATCCTGCAATGGAAAATGATCTGTGTTGTTATGGGGTAATGTTTATCTTATTGCATGTTCAATAGTGTGCTTCTTTAATTTTCTCATTTGAAGTGCTTTGGCTTTTTTAGAGGATTGATGACGGCATCCTTGAGTGAGATGCGCATTGAAGAGGGATAAGGATAAGGGAGACGTGTCTGTGCTTCGGTCCACAATAAAACCCACGGATGTGATTACGGTCGAGTCCACGATTGGCAGAGCTATGTTTGGATGTCATCTTCAAATCATTTGTTGGAGCATGCATGTAGGGTTGTACAAAAGCTACGTAACACATTTTCTACTTGGAAAAAGCTCTAAGCTCGCCCTTGGAAACAGCAACGTTAAAAACGGAGTAAACATTCCTACTAACTCCTAATATTATACTTCATGCATGCACTTGTTCATTGCCCGCATCGACAGTCAGTGAGGCCCCAACATGTAACTCACTTACACCACCGTGATTTCGATCTGTCGATATAGCAGTGTCCACACAGAGATATGGACTGCTAGAGCCCATGCTAATGTTTGCCATACCTTTATTTTCTCCACAGCCGACACAACGGCAAACCATTTGTTAAGCGAGCTCGCTGTCTGAGAAATCTTCTTGGCCCACGGGCCAGAGAGGTGGACACGGGCTGTCCTCTGTTCAACCTTGGCTCAACGGTCGCCAGACTTAAAAATGGCTGTGTTGACTTGCAACACA
>JAWQFJ010008927.1:15000-39850 GCA_034096865.1 Theodoxus fluviatilis | reverse complement strand
CCCATGCTACTGCCGTCATGGTGCAAGGCGCTCATTGATCCACTATCCCATGCTACTGCCGTCATGGTGCAAGGCGCTCATTGATCCACTATCCCATGCTACTGCCGTCATGGTGCAAGGCGCTCATTGATCCACTATCCCATGCTACTGCCGTCATGGTGCAAGGCGCTCATTGATCCACTATCCCATGCTACTGCCGTCATGGTGCAAGGCGCTCATTGATCCACTATCCCATGCTACTGCCGTCATGGTGCAAGGCGCTCATTGATCCACTATCCCATGCTACTGCCGTCATGGTGCAAGGCGCTCATTGATCCACTATCCCATGCTACTGCCGTCATGGTGCAAGGCGCTCATTGATCCACTATCCCATGCTACTGCCGTCATGGTGCAAGGCGCTCATTGATCCACTATCCCATGCTACTGCCGTCATGGTGCAAGGCGCTCATTGATCCACTATCCCATGCTACTGCCGTCATGGTGCAAGGCGCTCATTGATCCACTATCCCATGCTACTGCCGTCATGGTGCAAGGCGCTCATTGATCCACTATCCCATGCTACTGCCGTCATGGTGCAAGGCGCTCATTGGTCCACTATCCCATGCTACTGCCGTCATGGTGCAAGGCGCTCATTGATCCACTATCCCATGCTACTGCCGTCATGGTGCAAGGCGCTCATTGATCCACTATCCCATGCTACTGCCGTCATGGTGCAAGGCGCTCATTGATCCACTATCCCATGCTACTGCCGTCATGGTGCAAGGCGCTCATTGATCCACTATCCCATGCTACTGCCGTCATGGTGCAAGGCGCTCATTGATCCACTATCCCATGCTACTGCCGTCATGGTGCAAGGCGCTCATTGATCCACTATCCCATGCTACTGCCGTCATGGTGCAAGGCGCTCATTGATCCACTATCCCATGCTACTGCCGTCATGGTGCAAGGCGCTCATTGATCCACTATCCCATGCTACTGCCGTCATGGTGCAAGGCGCTCATTGATCCACTATCCCATGCTACTGCCGTCATGGTGCAAGGCGCTCATTGATCCACTATCCCATGCTACTGCCGTCATGGTGCAAGGCGCTCATTGATCCACTATCCCATGCTACTGCCGTCATGGTGCAAGGCGCTCATTGGTCCACTATCCCATGCTACTGCCGTCATGGTGCAAGGCGCTCATTGATCCACTATCCCATGCTACTGCCGTCATGGTGCAAGGCGCTCATTGATCCACTATCCCATGCTACTGCCGTCATGGTGCAAGGCGCTCATTGATCCACTATCCCATGCTACTGCCGTCATGGTGCAAGGCGCTCATTGATCCACTATCCCATGCTACTGCCGTCATGGTGCAAGGCGCTCATTGATCCACTATCCCATGCTACTGCCGTCATGGTGCAAGGCGCTCATTGATCCACTATCCCATGCTACTGCCGTCATGGTGCAAGGCGCTCATTGATCCACTATCCCATGCTACTGCCGTCATGGTGCAAGGCGCTCATTGATCCACTATCCCATGCTACTGCCGTCATGGTGCAAGGCGCTCATTGATCCACTATCCCATGCTACTGCCGTCATGGTGCAAGGCGCTCATTGATCCACTATCCCATGCTACTGCCGTCATGGTGCAAGGCGCTCATTGATCCACTATCCCATGCTACTGCCGTCATGGTGCAAGGCGCTCATTGATCCACTATCCCATGCTACTGCCGTCATGGTGCAAGGCGCTCATTGATCCACTATCCCATGCTACTGCCGTCATGGTGCAAGGCGCTCATTGATCCACTATCCCATGCTACTGCCGTCATGGTGCAAGGCGCTCATTGATCCACTATCCCATGCTACTGCCGTCATGGTGCAAGGCGCTCATTGATCCACTATCCCATGCTACTGCCGTCATGGTGCAAGGCGCTCATTGATCCACTATCCCATGCTACTGCCGTCATGGTGCAAGGCGCTCATTGATCCACTATCCCATGCTACTGCCGTCATGGTGCAAGGCGCTCATTGATCCACTATCCCATGCTACTGCCGTCATGGTGCAAGGCGCTCATTGATCCACTATCCCATGCTACTGCCGTCATGGTGCAAGGCGCTCATTGTGCCACTATCCCATGCTACTGCCGTCATGGTGCAAGGCGCTCATTGATCCACTATCCCATGCTACTGCCGTCATGGTGCAAGGCGCTCATTGGTCCACTATCCCATGCTACTGCCGTCATGGTGCAAGGCGCTCATTGATCCACTATCCCATGCTACTGCCGTCATGGTGCAAGGCGCTCATTGATCCACTATCCCATGCTACTGCCGTCATGGTGCAAGGCGCTCATTGATCCACTATGGCATCAGATCGGAACGACCACCTTCATTTGCATAATTGTGCCACGCTGTTCGTGACGAACAGGGATGTGGCGGTGACGCCGAAACCATTCATGCTTGACCTTCTCGATTCGCCATGCTGATGACCCCTTAGCCCGCTAAGTCCCCGGCCTTAGACTCGGGTAAGCTGCGCTACGTTGCATGTCGTTGAAATTTGTCGACTTGAGGGCGGAATCTATTTAGCATGGTGCGTTGTAGCGATTAATATTTCAGTCGTGATCTGTGTGACACATAGATGGTTGGTTCGAAAATTCTGTAGAATGGATGTGAATGTGAGGATTCGTATGGGGTATGCCCTTTTTTATTGCAAGTGTCGGGGCTAGAAAGTTACATAGAAATGCTAATGAAGCTCTCTCTCTCTCTCTCTCTCTCTCTCTCTCTCTCTCTCTCTCTCTCTCTCTCTCTCTCTCTCTCTCTCTCCGGGGAAATGTAGTAGCCTAGTGAAAGGATACGCCACAACTATATTAAGACATGTTTCTATGTATATTTGCTACGCCTTTGAATTGCTAGAGAAGACAAAAGAAATTTAATAACAGATGCTGAAATACTGTAATTTGAAGTCGTGATAACAAAAACCTGTCAGCCCATGTAATGTAACGTATGTATGCAAACTCATGGCATCCTTCCCAAGAATGAGAAATATACAGAAGTGTTTGAAACACATCAACGATGTTTCTGATTATTGACACAAGCTTTGAACGGGCTGACAATAAACCATTTCAGTTTAGTTCAGTTCAGATCAGTTCAGATCATCTCTCTCTTCTCTCTCTCTCTCTCTCTCTCTCTCTCCATCTCTCTCTCTCTCTCTCTCTCTTCAGATAGTTTCAGATATACACCGAGACACAGAGATACACTCTTACAAAAACACGAACTTACATATACACACATACACACACACCACACACACACACACACACACACACACACACATACACACTCACACACACACACACACACACACACACACACACACACTCACACACAAACACAAACACTCACACACACACACACACACACACACACACACACGTGTGAACAATATCGCGTAACTTCGTTATTTCAAAACTAGAAATTGAGGTAAGATGTTAAAAAGCTGTAATGCATGTATTGAAATTGTACGTAGTTAATACAAGTTTATCTTGCACAGGGAAATATCTGCAGAGACTCATAACAATGCTGACAATATAATAATAATAATAATAATAATAATAATAATAATAATAATAACAACAACAACAACAACAACAACAACAACAACAACAACAACAACAACAACAACAACAACAACAACAATAATAATAATAATAATAATAATAATAATAATAATAATAATAATAATAATAATAATAATAATAATAATAATAATAATAAATAAATAGCATTTATAACGCGCATTTCTTGCAAGAACTCAATGCGCGGGCATAGTCACATTTACACGCAGTTACTCGTCAGCCATACTGCATAGCACAACACTCGTATGACTATCATACGAGGAATTGAAAAAAGAACAACAACTAGGAGGTTACAGAAAAGCAAGACGAAACATATGGGTTTTTAACTGAGATTTAAAAATGGACATAGTTGGTGCATCACATAGGCCAGCCGGCAGGGAATTCCAGACACTAGGGGCAATGAAACTGAAACTACGCTCTCCGAAAGACTTGGTACTACGCTTTGGAATTTTCAGAAGCTTTTCACTTGATGAGCGGAGAGAACGGGAAGGGTGATAGGTACAAAGGGAGGCCGAAAGATATGCCGGAAGGGTTGAATCAAAATGACGGTACGCCAAAACAGCAATTTTGCACTGGCAGCGGAAATTAACGGGAAGCCAGTGTAGATGTTTCAGGAGGGGTGTCACATGATCGCGCTTGCCCTTCATAAGAACCAGACGTGCCGCACTGTTTTGAACTCGTTGCAGACGGTTTAGTTGTTCTGCCGGAAGACCCGCCAGGACTGAATTGCAGTAATCCAGTCGTGACGTGATCCTGGCAGTTACTAGCCTAGCACAGGTAGTGTCCGAAAGGTATGGACGGATTGATGCAATACAGCGCAGTTCAAGAAAACATGCACGGCATGTACTGCTAATCTGATCGTGCATGGACAAGGTCTGGTCAATGTGAACACCGAGATACCTAACTGAGCTCTTGAATGGAATAGAGCTACCCCCAATGACTGTGGACTCACTCCCCACAAGCCCAAGACGTGATGGTGCACCGACAGGTAAAACTTCAGTTTTATCTGTGTTGAGCATCAGTTTGTTGCTGTTCATCCATGAAAGTACATCGTCAACACATGTCTCAATATCTGACTGCACAGAAGAAAAATCACCAATTTGTGCACTCTTTGACAATTCAGTGTCATCTGCATACTTATGAAAATCACACTCGTGTCTTGATATTACATCTGAAAGAGGTTGGGAGTACAATGTAAACAAAACAGGACCTAAGACAGAACCCTGTGGGACGCCAAAAACAAGTGGGGTTGGGGCTGACATGACGCCGTCAACAATGACGGACTGAGACCGATCATAAATGTAGGACGCAAACCAGTCGAGAACGGTGCCACGGAATCCAAAAGATAGCTCTAAACGCTTCAGGAGGATGGCGCGGTCAAGCGTATCGAACGCTGCACTGAGGTCCAACAACGCCATAAGTGTGAATGTTTTTCATTTACAGTTTGCTACTTTAGCTCTTCATGTGCTAGTTATACTTACCCTCTACTCTGTTGCTGAATTGATGCCATTGACTTTGTGTTTGCCTTGTAGCTTTCAATCCCTTTCCGTGATATAAGTATCCAGAGCAGTTGTCAACGAAGACACATCACTCATACTTAAGTAAACTCAGGCTGTGGAAAGCATTGATACCAAACAGGCAATTCTGACTCATCTCGTTGATTTCAAGTATCTTATTCATAACAAAAACATAACCCCTTGCCACACGTCTGACATTCAATTGCATGCAGATTCAGGAATTTAAAAAAAAGTATTCTGCCAAAGCTTAGTGTTGATCTTGTAGGCTGTGTGGCAATCAAAGGAAAACTCATCATGCATACAGCGTAACACAAAACTGTACCCATGCCTTCAATACTTGCTCTTTTACTACAAGTAGCACATGACTGTCAAAATTCCGCTCTCTCGTTTGCAATCCCCTTACTTAACCCTATCCTCCAGACCTTCCCTCCCTTCCCCTTCCACACCCACCCGTTCTCTGAGCGACTCTTATCCTCTCTCAACCCTATCCCCACACCTATTTTCACAACTTCTTCGATTCGTGCGCTTGTGTTCCCCTTCTCTCACCCACTTGAGTTTCTAAACTCCTCCCCCGTAACGGCCTTCTCCGCCTGTTCTACCTCCTGCCCCGCCTTTTTTCATCCTCCATGGAGTTCTTTGGTGGACGCCATTACGCTATTTGAACACTAAAGATCGTCAGCAAACAGACCAAGTAAGAAGTCAAGGAGAACAAACATGAACGAAGAAAAAGCTTTCAGGAGAATTTTTTCCCAAAACCAGACGTGACAGAGTACAGTTCCCAGGCTGGAGTTTGTCGTCAAGATCGAATAACTGTAGTGTTATTGTGTGGGCACCCCGCTGGCTGCTTCCAAATTCGTAGAGCACAACTAAGGCATCAGAAATGGCTGTTAAAAGCCCGACAGTGTAGTCTAAGTGCATTTAAAGTGGCTTTGCTCTGCCTAGCGACTCCGAATGAGACAAAGCCTACTCCTTCATGGTCCACTGAGGAACATGCAGTCGTGGCAATGGACTGTGGTTGACTGGCGTTAATTAAGTTGTGTAAAGGGCTGTGGTAGACTGGTGTTAAGGTGTGCAGAGGGCTGTGATTGACTGGCGTTGAGATGTGTACAGGGCTGTGGTTGACTGGCGTTGAGATGTGTAAAGGGCTGTGGTTGACTGGCGTTAAGTTGTGTAAAGGGTTGTGGTTGACTGGCGTTAAGTTGTATAAAGGGCTGTGGTTGACTGGTGTTACGGTGTGCAAAGGGCTGTGGTTGACTGGCGTTGAGATGTGTACAGGGCTGTGGTTGACTGGCGTTGAGATGTGTACAGGGCTGTGGTTGACTGGCGTTGAGATGTGTACAGGGCTGTGGTTGACTGGCGTTGAGATGTGTAAAGGGCTGTGTTTGACTGGCGTTAAGTTGTATAAAGGGCTGTGGTTGACTGGCGTTAAGTTGTGTAAAGGGCTGTGGTTGACTGGTGTTGCGGTGTGCAAAGGGCTGTGGTTGACTGGCGTTAAGTTGTATAAAGGACTGTGGTTGACTGGTGTTACGGTGTGCAAAGGGCTGTGGTTGACTGGCGTTGAGATGTGTACAGGGCTGTGGTTGACTGGCGTTGAGATGTGTACAGGGCTGTGGTTGACTGGCGTTGAGATGTGTACAGGGCTGTGGTTGACTGGCGTTGAGATGTGTAAAGGGCTGTGGTTGACTGGCGTTAAGTTGTATAAAGGGCTGTGGTTGACTGGCGTTAAGTTGTGTAAAGGGCTGTGGTTGACTGGTGTTACGGTGTGCAAAGGGCTGTGGTTGACTGGCGTTGAGATGTGTACAGGGCTGTGGTTGACTGGCGTTGAGATGTGCAGAGGGCTGTGGTTGTCTGGCGTTCGATGTGAGTGGTTCCACAAAGTGATTGGAAAGGCATGTTGTGTAGACTTCACGTCGTTTGTTGAACGAAAGGTTCCTGTGTGACTCCGTCGTCTACATTTGTAACTTTGATTCCGACACAGGCCTGGCTACACGACTGCCTTGTTTGTTACTTAAAGACTGATTCCGACACAGGCCTGGCTACACGACTGCCTTGCTTGTTACTTAAAGACTGATTCCGACACAGGCCTGGCTACACGACTGCCTTGCTTGTTACTTAAAGACTGATTCCGACACAGGCCTGGCTACACGACTGCCTTGCTTGTTACTTAAAGACTGATTCCGACACAGGCCTGGCTACACGACTGCCTTGCTTGTTACTTAAAGACTGATTCCGACACAGACCTGGCTACACGACTGCCTTGTTTGTTACTTAAAGACTGATTCCGACACAGGCCTGGCTACACGACTGCCTTGTTTGTTACTTAAAGACTGATTCCGACACAGGCCTGGCTACACGACTGCCTTGTTTGTTACTTAAAGACTGATTCCGACACAGGCCTGGCTACACGACTGCCTTGCTTGTTACTTAAAGACTGATTCCGACACAGGCCTGGCTACACGACTGCCTTGCTTGTTACTTAAAGACTGATTCCGACACAGGCCTGGCTACACGACTGCCTTGCTTGTTACTTAAAGACTGATTCCGACACAGACCTGGCTACACGACTGCCTTGCTTGTTACTTAAAGACTGATTCCGACACAGACCTGGCTACACGACTGCCTTGCTTGTTACTTAAAGACTGATTCCGACACAGGCCTGGCTACACGACTGCCTTGCTTGTTACTTAAAGACTGATTCCGACACAGGCCTGGCTACACGACTGCCTTGCTTGTTACTTAAAGACTGATTCCGACACAGGCCTGGCTACACGACTGCCTTGCTTGTTACTTAAAGACTGATTCCGACACAGGCCTGGCTACACGACTGCCTTGTTTGTTACTTAAAGACTGATTCCGACACAGGCCTGGCTACACGACTGCCTTGCTTGTTACTTAAAGACTGATTCCGACACAGGCCTGGCTACACGACTGCCTTGCTTGTTACTTAAAGACTGATTCCGACACAGGCCTGGCTACACGACTGCCTTGCTTGTTACTTAAAGACTGATTCCGACACAGGCCTGGCTACACGACTGCCTTGCTTGTTACTTAAAGACTGATTCCGACACAGGCCTGGCTACACGACTGCCTTGCTTGTTACTTAAAGACTGATTCCGACACAGGCCTGGCTACACGACTGCCTTGCTTGTTACTTAAAGACTGATTCCGACACAGGCCTGGCTACACGACTGCCTTGCTTGTTACTTAAAGACTGATTCCGACACAGGCCTGGCTACACGACTGCCTTGCTTGTTACTTAAAGACTGATTCCGACACAGGCCTGGCTACACGACTGCCTTGCTTGTTACTTAAAGACTGATTCCGACACAGGCCTGGCTACACGACTGCCTTGCTTGTTACTTAAAGACTGATTCCGACACAGGCCTGGCTACACGACTGCCTTGCTTGTTACTTAAAGACTGATTCCGACACAGGCCTGGCTACACGACTGCCTTGCTTGTTACTTAAAGACTGATTCCGACACAGGCCTGGCTACACGACTGCCTTGCTTGTTACTTAAAGACTGATTCCGACACAGGCCTGGCTACACGACTGCCTTGCTTGTTACTTAAAGACTGATTCCGACACAGGCCTGGCTACACGACTGCCTTGCTTGTTACTTAAAGACTGATTCCGACACAGGCCTGGCTACACGACTGCCTTGCTTGTTACTTAAAGACTGATTCCGACACAGGCCTGGCTACACGACTGCCTTGCTTGTTACTTAAAGACTGATTCCGACACAGGCCTGGCTACACGACTGCCTTGCTTGTTACTTAAAGACTGATTCCGACACAGGCCTGGCTACACGACTGCCTTGCTTGTTACTTAAAGACTGATTCCGACACAGGCCTGGCTACACGACTGCCTTGCTTGTTACTTAAAGACTGATTCCGACACAGGCCTGGCTACACGACTGCCTTGCTTGTTACTTAAAGACTGATTCCGACACAGGCCTGGCTACACGACTGCCTTGCTTGTTACTTAAAGACTGATTCCGACACAGGCCTGGCTACACGACTGCCTTGCTTGTTACTTAAAGACTGATTCCGACACAGGCCTGGCTACACGACTGCCTTGCTTGTTACTTAAAGACTGATTCCGACACAGGCCTGGCTACACGACTGCCTTGCTTGTTACTTAAAGACTGATTCCGACACAGACCTGGCTACACGACTGCCTTGCTTGTTACTTAAAGACTGATTCCGACACAGACCTGGCTACACGACTGCCTTGCTTGTTACTTAAAGACTGATTCCGACACAGACCTGGCTACACGACTGCCTTGCTTGTTACTTAAAGACTGATTCCGACACAGGCCTGGCTACACGACTGCCTTGCTTGTTACTTAAAGACTGATTCCGACACAGGCCTGGCTACACGACTGCCTTGCTTGTTACTTAAAGACTGATTCCGACACAGGCCTGGCTACACGACTGCCTTGCTTGTTACTTAAAGACTGATTCCGACACAGGCCTGGCTACACGACTGCCTTGCTTGTTACTTAAAGACTGATTCCGACACAGGCCTGGCTACACGACTGCCTTGCTTGTTACTTAAAGACTGATTCCGACACAGGCCTGGCTACACGAATGCCTTGCTTGTTACTTAAAGACTGATTCCGACACAGGCCTGGCTACACGACTGCCTTGTTTGTTCCTTAAAGACTGATTCCGACACAGGCCTGGCTACACGACTGCCTTGCTTGTTACTTAAAGACTGATTCCGACACAGACCTGGCTACACGACTGCCTTGCTTGTTACTTAAAGACTGATTCCGACACAGGCCTGGCTACACGACTGCCTTGTTTGTTCCTTAAAGACTGATTCCGACACAGGCCTGGCTTCATGACTGCCTTGTTTGTTCCTTAAAGACTGATTCCGACACAGGCCTGGCTACACGAATGCCTTGTTTGTTCCTTAAAGACTGATTCCGACACAGGCCTGGCTTCATGACTGCCTTGTTTGTTCCTTAAAGACTGATTCCGACACAGGCCTGGCTACACGACTGCCTTGCTTGTTACTTAAAGACTGATTCCTACACAGACCTGGCTACACGACTGCCTTGCTTGTTACTTAAAGACTGATTCCGACACAGGCCTGGCTACACGACTGCCTTGTTTGTTCCTTAAAGACTGATTCCGACACAGGCCTGGCTTCATGACTGCCTTGTTTGTTCCTTAAAGACTGATTCCGACACAGGCCTGGCTACACGACTGCCTTGCTTGTTACTTAAAGACTGATTCCGACACAGACCTGGCTACACGACTGCCTTGCTTGTTACTTAAAGACTGATTCCGACACAGACCTGGCTACACGACTGCCTTGCTTGTTACTTAAAGACTGATTCCGACACAGACCTGGCTACACGACTGCCTTGCTTGTTACTTAAAGACTGATTCCGACACAGACCTGGCTACACGACTGCCTTGCTTGTTACTTAAAGACTGATTCCGACACAGGCCTGGCTACACGACTGCCTTGCTTGTTACTTAAAGACTGATTCCGACACAGGCCTGGCTACACGACTGCCTTGTTTGTTACTTAAAGACTGATTCCGACACAGGCCTGGCTACACGACTGCCTTGCTTGTTACTTAAAGACTGATTCCGACACAGGCCTGGCTACACGACTGCCTTGCTTGTTACTTGAAGACTGATTCCGACACAGGCCTGGCTACACGACTGCCTTGCTTGTTACTTAAAGACTGATTCCGACACAGGCCTGGCTACACGAGTGCCTTGCTTGTTACTTAAAGACTGATTCCGACACAGGCCTGGCTACACGACTGCCTTGCTTGTTACTTAAAGACTGATTCCGACACAGGCCTGGCTACACGACTGCCTTGCTTGTTACTTAAAGACTGATTCCGACACAGACCTGGCTACACGACTGCCTTGCTTGTTACTTAAAGACTGATTCCGACACAGACCTGGCTACACGAGTGCCTTGCTTGTTACTTAAAGACTGATTCCGACACAGGCCTGGCTACACGACTGCCTTGCTTGTTACTTAAAGACTGATTCCGACACAGGCCTGGCTACACGACTGCCTTGCTTGTTACTTAAAGACTGATTCCGACACAGGCCTGGCTACACGACTGCCTTGCTTGTTACTTAAAGACTGATTCCGACACAGGTATGGCTACACGACTGCCTTGCTTGTTACTTAAAGACTGATTCCGACACAGGTATGGCTACACGACTGCCTTGCTTGTTACTTAAAGACTGATTCCGACACAGGCCTGGCTACACGACTGCCTTGCTTGTTACTTAAAGACTGATTCCGACACAGGCCTGGCTACACGACTGCCTTGTTTGTTACTTAAAGACAATACGAAATCGTCAGATAACTTTATTTCGCACAGAAGTAAAATGTTGCACTTTTCCGAATTTCGACATGCTTGTTATATATACTTAGATAGCAAAGCAAGAGCGCTATCCTTATCCTGCATGGAAAATGATCTGTGTTTTTCTGGGGGTAATAGTTTATTCTTTGCATGTTCAATAGTGTGCTTCTTTATTTTTCTCATTTGAAGGCTTTGGCTTTTTTAGAGGTTGATGAACGGCATCCTTGTGTGGATGGCATTGACAGAGGGCATAAGGAAGGGAGACGTGTCTGTGCTTTTGGTCCACAATAAAACCCACGGCATGTGCTTCCGTCCGGTCCACGATGGTCGAGTATATTTCTGGATGTCATCTTCAAATCTCTTTGTTGGAGCATGCATGTAGGGTTTACAAAAGCTACGTAACACATTTTCTACCTTGGAACAAGCTCTAAGCCTGCCCTTTGGAAGCAACGTGTAAAACGGAGTCACCATTCCTATTAACCCTAATATAAATCATGCATGCATTGTTCATTGCCCGCCTCCGACAGTCAGTGAGTCCCAACATGACTCCATACACCACACGTTGATTTCGTCTTCGATATAGCCGTGTCCACACAGAGATATGACTGCTAGAGCCCATGCTAATGTTTGCCCATTACCGTTTTCTCCACAGCCCGACACACGGCAACCCATTTGTTAGCGAGCTCGCTGTCTGAGACATCGCTTGGCACGGGCCAGAGAGGTGGACACGGCTGTCCTCTGTTTTCAACCTTGGCTTCAAGGTCGCCAGACTTAAAACTGGCTGTGTTGACTTGCAACACACGGGCATACATTGGTAGTTCGAAGCAAAGCTTGGGTTGGGCTCGTAAACGAAGTGGCGGTGGTAGCAGCCTGCACAGACACAGCCAAAGTGGCCGTGGTAGCAGCCTGCACAGCCAAAGTGGCCGTGGTAGAAGCCTGCACAGACACAGCCAAAGTGGCCGTGGTAGCAGCCTGCACGGACACAGTGGCCGTGGTAGCAGCCTGCACAGACACAGCCAAAGTGGCCGTGGTAGCAGCCTGCACGGACACAGTGGCCGTGGTAGCAGCCTGCACAGACACAGTGGCCGTGGTAGAAGCCTGCACAGCCAAAGTGGCCGTGGTAGCAGCCTGCACAGCCAAAGTGGCCGTGGTAGCAGCCTGCACAGCCAAAGTGGCCGTGGTAGAAGCCTGCACAGACACAGTGGCCGTGGTAGCAGCCTGCACAGACACAGCCAAAGTTTCCGTGGTAGCAGCCTGCACGGACACAGTGGCCGTGGTAGAAGCCTGCACAGCCAAAGTGGCCGTGGTAGCAGCCTGCACAGACACAGTGGCCGTGGTAGAAGCCTGCACAGCCAAAGTGGCCGTGGTAGCAGCCTGCACAGCCAAAGTGGCCGTGGTAGCAGCCTGCACAGCCAAAGTGGCCGTGGTAGAAGCCTGCACAGACACAGCCAAAGTGGCCGTGGTAGCAGCCTGCACAGACACAGCCAAAGTGGCCGTGGTAGCAGCCTGCACAGACACAGCCAAAGTGGCCGTGGTAGAAGCCTGCTCAGACACAGCCAAAGTTTCCGTGGTAGAAGCCTGCACAGACACAGCCAAAGTGGCCGTGGTAGAAGCCTGCTCAGACACAGCCAAAGTTTCCGTGGTAGCAGCCTGCATGGACACAGTGGCCGTGGTAGCAGCCTGCACAGACACAGCCAAAGTGGCCGTGGTAGCAGCCTGCACAGACACAGCCAAAGTGGCCGTGGTAGAAGCCTGCACGGACACAGCCAAAGTGGCCGTGGTAGCAGCCTGCACAGACACAGCCAAAGTGGCCGTGGTAGCAGCCTGCACAGCCAAAGTGGCCGTGGTAGAAGCCTGCACAGACACAGCCAAAGTGGCCGTGGTAGAAGCCTGCACAGACACAGCCAAAGTGGCCGTGGTAGCAGCCTGCACAGCCAAAGTGGCCGTGGTAGAAGCCTGCACAGACACAGCCAAAGTGGCCGTGGTAGAAGCCTGCTCAGACACAGCCAAAGTGGCCGTGGTAGAAGCCTGCTCAGACACAGCCAAAGTGGCCGTGGTAGCAGCCTGCACGGACACAGTGGCCGTGGTAGCAGCCTGCACAGACACAGCCAAAGTGGCCGTGGTAGAAGCCTGCACAGACACAGCCAAAGTGGCCGTGGTAGCAGCCTGCACAGACACAGCCAAAGTGGCCGTGGTAGCAGCCTGCACAGCCAAAGTGGCCGTGGTAGAAGCCTGCACAGACACAGCCAAAGTGGCCGTGGTAGCAGCCTGCACAGCCAAAGTGGCCGTGGTAGAAGCCTGCACAGACACAGCCAAAGTGGCCGTGGTAGAAGCCTGCACAGACACAGCCAAAGTGGCCGTGGTAGCAGCCTGCACAGCCAAAGTGGCCGTGGTAGAAGCCTGCACAGACACAGCCAAAGTGGCCGTTGTAGAAGCCTGCACAGACACAGCCAAAGTGGCCGTGGTAGCAGCCTGCACAGCCAAAGTGGCCGTGGTAGAAGCCTGCACAGCCAAAGTGGCCGTGGTAGCAGCCTGCACAGCCAAAGTGGCCGTGGTAGAAGCCTGCACAGACACAGCCAAAGTGGCCGTGGTAGCAGCCTGCACAGACACAGCCAAAGTGGCCGTGGTAGCAGCCTGCACAGCCAAAGTGGCCGTGGTAGAAGCCTGCACGGACACAGCCAAAGTGGCCGTGGTAGAAGCCTGCTCAGACACAGCCAAAGTGGCCGTGGTAGCAGCCTGCACAGACACAGTGGCCGTGGTAGCAGCCTGCACAGACACAGCCAAAGTGGCCGTGGTAGAAGCCTGCTCAGACACAGCCAAAGTGGCCGTGGTAGAAGCCTGCTCAGACACAGCCAAAGTGGCCGTGGTAGAAGCCTGCTCAGACACAGCCAAAGTGGCCGTGGTAGAAGCCTGCACGGACACAGTGGCCGTGGTAGCAGCCTGCACAGACACAGCCAAAGTGGCCGTGGTAGCAACCTGCACGGACACAGTGGCCGCGGTAGCAGCCTGCACAGACACAGCCAAAGTGGCCGTGGTAGCAGCCTGCACAGCCAAAGTGGCCGTGGTAGAAGCCTGCACAGCCAAAGTGGCCGTGGTAGCAGCCTGCACAGACACAGCCAAAGTGGCCGTGGTAGAAGCCTGCACAGACACAGCCAAAGTGGCCGTGGTAGAAGCCTGCTCAGACACAGCCAAAGTGGCCCTGGTAGAAGCCTGCACAGACACAGCCAAAGTGGCAGTGGTAGAAGCCTGCTCAGACACAGCCAAAGTGGCCGTGGTAGCAGCCTGCACAGACACAGCCAAAGTGGCCGTGGTAGCAGCCTGCACAGACACAGCCAAAGTGGCCGTGGTAGAAGCCTGCACAGACACAGCCAAAGTGGCCGTGGTAGCAGCCTGCACAGCCAAAGTGGCCGTGGTAGAAGCCTGCACAGACACAGCCAAAGTGGCCGTGGTAGAAGCCTGCACAGACACAGCCAAAGTGGCCGTGGTAGCAGCCTGCACGGACACAGTGACCGTGGTAGCAGCCTGCACAGACACAGCCAAAGTGGCCGTGGTAGCAGCCTGCACAGCCAAAGTGGCCGTGGTAGAAGCCTGCACAGACACAGCCAAAGTGGCCGTGGTAGAAGCCTGCACAGACACAGCCAAAGTGGCCGTGGTAGAAGCCTGCACAGACACAGCCAAAGTGGCCGTGGTAGAAGCCTGCACAGACACAGCCAAAGTGGCCGTGGTAGAAGCCTGCTCAGACACAGCCAAAGTGGCCGTGGTAGCAGCCTGCACAGACACAGCCAAAGTGGCCGTGGTAGAAGCCTGCACAGACACAGCCAAAGTGGCCGTGGTAGAAGCCTGCACAGACACAGCCAAAGTGGCCGTGGTAGCAGCCTGCACAGACACAGCCAAAGTGGCCGTGGTAGAAGCCTGCACAGACACAGCCAAAGTGGCCGTGGTAGAAGCCTGCTCAGACACAGCCAAAGTGGCCGTGGTAGAAGCCTGCACAGACACAGCCAAAGTGGCCGTGGTAGAAGCCTGCTCAGACACAGCCAAAGTGGCCGTGGTAGAAGCCTGCACAGACACAGCCAAAGTGGCCGTGGTAGAAGCCTGCTCAGACACAGCCAAAGTGGCCGTGGTAGAAGCCTGCACAGACACAGCCAAAGTGGCCGTGGTAGAAGCCTGCTCAGACACAGCCAAAGTGGCCGTGGTAGAAGCCTGCACAGACACAGTGGCCGTGGTAGAAGCCTGCACAGACACAGCCAAAGTGGCCGTGGTAGAAGCCTGCACAGACACAGCCAAATTGGCCGTGGTAGAAGCCTGCACGGACAAAGCCCCTGTGTCCACATTTCGTTCCAGAAGGCTGTAATGCGTGGTTAAAGTAGGCTTAGTTTGTATGGAGTATTCGTATGTAGTTTCGATAGAGTAAGCGCACTTCATGCGGACAGCGACTTCATCTTGCAAGGAACATTTTGCGAATAGCCTGGAAATTGTGTGTATAGACAACTGTTGAGACTAACATTGGTCCCGTGAAGTAATTGTGCTGTGACTGCCGTGTGCACGGAATATTTCATTCACGACTTCGTGCCAGGGAATTACAGTAATAACTGCAGTGCATGTCTAAAATTCAGTCGAAGCAGCCTGTCATACTTTACATCGGCTGAACTGTTATGATTCAAGTGCTTTCTGGACCTGACATGTGCAATGTGTATATGCTGAAAACGTCTACACGAAACATATGGCAACAGTCATTGGGAAATATAGAAGTAATATAGTTCCATATTTAGGCAACATTTACACGAAAGCCAAGATTACTTGTTGAGTCAGTTTCAGAAAGGGAAACAAAAGAGACCCTTATAAACAAAACGCGAAAATAAAGTTTCGTGTCCAAGACGGCTCGATATATGTTGATGACGTGTATTATTTTGAATACTGACTCGGTGATGGAGAGCTAGCTGTTAACTTTGTAAACATTGCGGTCTAGTGTGATCATTGTATGTATGACTGATCTTTTGAGAGCTGAAATACGGAAACCCCACATTTGTTTATCATCATCACTTGTTTTGGCTATGTTTGGTTCATGAATCTATTGGAGAGCAATTCCAAGTTACTGATCTGACATCTTTTTTCCCTCCGGATTACGTTCGTTGCTCACCAAAGAGAAATGTTCAACTTTTTTTTCTCTCTTTCCAGAAAACCGAATGATGAAGGGTGATTCACCTCTCTTCGTAACCTACTGTGACGTCAGAGGATCTCCCCTGGACAGTTATCGAAACCAGTAAGGTAATGTGTTTCGTCTCATATTTCATCACGATCCTGAGGTTTCGTGCTGGTGGTTTAGTTTTCGCGGACACTGAAAATGTCTGGACCCTTTTTCGCGTGACCGCGAGTGTGTAATTGACACATCGGGTGCCTTCAGTCTTTTACCCAACTGACATCGATGGACTTTGAGACGCGCGTCGACTTAAATCGGCGCTGAAAGCCCACAATGAGGTCAAACTCGGCTTCCCTCACAAAAACGTCGCCGCCTTGAACCCTGCACCTTCAGTGACGTCACACAAGATGGCTTTAATATTTCGTCCCCAGACCGTGCCTTCAAGGCGGTCCTACGTGATTCCCGCTGAGGAGCTGCAGATGTCTTTGACGGTCTCCTCCCTGAAGCCCAGAATGGGCGGCCACGTGCTGGTTCCGCAAATCCCCGACCCGTATCCCTCGAGAGCGCAAGGACGCTGCTTGCCGTCTGGAAAACCCATTCTCACGCCCACTGGGTCCTTGTCTTTGTCTCAAAAGACCAACTTCCTGGACAGACCTCTGTCCCGAAAGCCCTCCACGCTACGACGTCCAGTCTCTGCCCCGCTGTCTCACGTCTACCTGCAGGCCAGGTCCCTGGCTTTCTCTCGTGCCCATCTCAGGCCCCAGTCCGCTCAGAGGATCATGTGTTCCTATATCCAACCTTTCACCCTCAGTGACGTCTCTGTCTCTGGAAATGGCATCGGAAATAGGGCTGCAGGTGGATTTTGGGCTGTAGATCACAATGAGCACGGATTTGAGACTGGAGATTTGGGAAGAGTCGAGGATGGGGACAGAAACGATTATGGAGTCAGCGAGAGTGTGTCCGTGACTTCCAAGCGGGAACCCTTGACTGTGTTTGTTCCCATGGCCGACCCAGCTGTTGAAGAAGACTCCGAATCAGATCTGGAGCCTCAGCTCAACAGCAGGCAAGATGGAGGGCAATGCTCTGTCCCTAGACTGAACCTGGGCTTGAGACCCAGGTGTGCACCCGTTCCCCGCAACAAAAACCCAACACCGACAGGAAGACAAGACGCCCAAGGGCGATCCACACCACACAGGTTCAAGCTGACGAGGCCAAGATCGTCCATTAGGAAAGTGCACCGAGTGTCTCAATACGTCACGATGGACGCTACGAACTCAACCCCACGAGCTCCTCCTCCCTCCCCTGAGAAGTCAGCACAGGAGGCCCCGACTCCCAGACGAAGCCGTAGGTCGAAAGGTCATGGAAAACGCCACGCCTCGAAAAAAATGAACAAAGAATCAAGCTTCTCATCGTCGTCTCGCCAAGGAACTGATACGTATTATTGCAACGATGGCTCCAAGTCTGTTGGCAGAGCGGAGTCTGTGTATGTCTTTCAGAATGGGGAAGGCAGTTCTGATATGACCGACGGGTCTTCCAATGTGGGTCTGCATCAGATGGACCTTCCCAACTGTGGAGATATCTCGGTGTTTGTCAATGGTGAGGTAGATGTTATGGATGGAAGTGAGGAAAAGCGCGATGGTGGTAAGACAATAGAGATGGCAGGGGTCGAAGAGCCTAGGTCAGACATGAATGGGGATATTAGGACAGATGAGAACTGTGATGAAAGTGATGGAGTCAAAACAAAGTCAGTCTCGGGCAGAGGGACCCCCACGACAGCAGAGCAGACAGAGACGGAAGTCAAGGGGGAAGATAAGACGGACAGGAAGACCGAGTTTGAGAACGGCGATAAGAAGACAGAGGAAGATGATGAGAAAGAAGACGAAGACACACCACGGGCGCCACGCAGCACACACAGGATTGACGTCAGAGTGCGGAAAAGACCCGTATCGGTAAGTCCCACTGTGCCACAATGTCCATGTCTGTGTGTCGCGGGTCCTGCCACTGCTGGCTTTCTGTGTGAATCGAAAAGGACAAATTTGTCATTTCCTTTGTGATAATATTTTCCACAGCTATCAAAGCATGCATGTTATTACTATCATCATCATCATCATCATCATCATCATCATCATCATCATCATCATCACCAACATCCCCATCACCAACCACCACCACCACCGTCATCATCAATCACCATCATCTATTGTCGTTATCAATATCATGTTATCATTTCGTTGCCGTCGTTTGCTGCTTTCACCTTCCCCTTCCCAATCCCACCCTAACCAACCCCCACCGCCTGCTGCCCGTGCTTGCCACTGCTGCTGTGCTTGCCACTTCTACCCGTGCTTGCCACTGCTGCTGTGCTTGCCACTGCTGCTGTGCTTGCCACTGCTGCTGTGCTTGCCACTGCTGCCCGTGTTTGCCACTGCTGCCCGTGCTTACCACTGCTGCTGTGCTTGCCACTTCTACCCGTGCTTGCCACTGCTGCTGTGCTTGCCACTTCTACCCGTGCTTGCCACTGCTGCTGTGCTTGCCACTGCTGCCCGTGTTTGCCACTGCTGCCCGTGCTTACCACTGCTGCTGTGCTGACCACTGCTGCCCGTGCTTACCACTGCTGCTGTGCTTACCACTGCTGCTATGCTTACCACTGCTGCCCGTGCTTGCCACTGCTGCCCGTGCTTGCCACTCTTGCTGTGCTTGCCACTCTTGCTGTGCTTATCACTACTGCCCGTGCTTGCCACTGCTGCCCGTGCTTGCCACTGCTGCCCGTGCTTGCCACTCTTGCTGTGCTTGCCACTCCTGCTGTGCTTACCACTGCTGCCCGTGCTTGCCACTGCTGCCCGTGCTTGCAACTGCTGCCCGTGCTTACCACTGCTGTCCGTGCTTGCCATTGCTGCTGTGCTTACTACTGCTGCCCGTGCTTGCCATTGCTGCTGTGCTTACTACTGCTGCCCGTGCTTGCCACTGCTGCCCGTGCTTGCCACTGCTGTCCGTGCTTGCCACTGCTGCCCGTGCTTGCCACTGCTGCCCGTGCTTACCACTGCTGCCCGTGCTTACCACTGCTGCCCGTGCTTGCCACTACTGCCCGTGCTTACCACTGCTGCCCGTGCTTGCCACTGCTGCCCGTGCTTGCCACTGCTGCCCGTGCTTGCCACTCTTGCTGTGCTTGCCACTCCTGCTGTGCTTACCACTGCTGTCCGTGCTTGCCACTGCTGCCCGTGCTTGCCACTGCTGCCCGTGCTTACCACTGCTGCCCGTGCTTGCCATTGCTGCTGTGCTTACCACTGCTGTCCGTGCTTGCCACTGCTGCCCGTGCTTGCCACTGCTGCTGTGCTTACCACTGCTGTCCGTGCTTACCACTGCTGCCCGTGCTTGCCATTGCTGCTGTGCTTACCACTGCTGTCCGTGCTTGCCACTGCTGCCCGTGCTTGCCATTGCTGCTGTGCTTACCACTGCTGCCCGTGCTTGCCATTACTGCTGTGCTTACCACTGCTGCTGTGCTTGCCACTGCTGCCCGTGCTTGCCATTGCTGCTGTGCTTGCCACTGCTGCCCGTGCTTGCCATTACTGCTGTGCTTACCACTGCTGTCCGTGTTTGCCACTGCTGCCCGTGCTTGCCACTGCTGCCCGTGCTTGCCACTGCTGCCCGTGCTTACCACTGCTGCTGTGCTTGCCACTTCTACCCGTGCTTGCCACTGCTGCTGTGCTTGCCACTTCTACCCGTGCTTGCCACTGCTGCTGTGCTTGCCACTGCTGCCCGTGTTTGCCACTGCTGCCCGTGCTTACCACTGCTGCTGTGCTGACCACTGCTGCCCGTGCTTACCACTGCTGCTGTGCTTACCACTGCTGCTATGCTTACCACTGCTGCCCGTGCTTGCCACTGCTGCCCGTGCTTGCCACTGCTGCCCGTGCTTGCCACTGCTGCCCGTGCTTGCCACTACTGCCCGTGCTTGCCACTGCTGCCCGTGCTTGCCACTGCTGCCCGTGCTTGCCACTGCTGCCCGTGCTTGCCACTACTGCTGTGCTTACCACTGCTGTCCGTGCTTGCCACTGCTGCCCGTGCTTGCCACTGCTGCCCGTGCTTGCCACTGCTGCCCGTGCTTGCCACTCCTGCTGTGCTTACCACTGCTGCTGTGCTTGCCACTCCTGCTGTGCTTACCACTGCTGCTGTGCTTACCACTGCTGTCCGTGCTTGCCACTGCTGCCCGTGCTTGCCACTGCTGCCCGTGCTTGCCACTGCTGCCCGTGCTTGCCACTCCTGCTGTGCTTACCACTGCTGCTGTGCTTGCCACTCCTGCTGTGCTTACCACTGCTGCTGTGCTTGCCACTCCTGCTGTGCTTACCATTGCTGCTGTGCTTACCACTGCTGTCCGTGCTTGCCACTGCTGCCCGTGCTTGCCACTCTTGCTGTGCTTGCCATTCCTGCTGTGCTTACCACTGCTGCTGTGCTTACCACTGCTGCCCGTGCTTACCACTGCTGCCCGTGCTTACCACTGCTGCCCGTGCTTGCCACTGCTGCCCGTGCTTACCACTGCTGCCCGTGCTTACCACTGCTGCTGTGCTGACCACTGCTGCACGTGCTTACCACTGCTGCTGTGCTTATCACTGCTGCTGTGCTTACCACTGCTGCTGTGCTTACCACTGCTGCTGTGCTTACCACTGCTGCTGTGATACCACTGCTGCTGTGTTTACCACTGCTGCCCGTGCTTACCACTGCTGCCTGTGCTTGCCACTGCTGATGTGCTTACCACTGCTGCCCGTGCTTACCACGGCTGCCCGTGCTTGCCACTGCTGATGTGCTTACCACTGCTGCCCGTGCTTGCCACTGCTGCTCGTGCTTGCCACTGCTGCCCGTGCTTACCACTGCTGCCCGTGCTTGCCACTGCTGATGTGCTTACCACTGCTGCCCGTGCTTACCACTGCTGCCCGTGCTTGCCACTGCTGATGTGCTTGCCACTGCTGTCCGTGCTTGCCACTGCTGCCCGTGCTTGCCACTGCTACTGTGCTTGCCACTTCTACCCGTGCTTGCCACTGCTGCTGTGCTTGCCACTGCTGCCCGTGTTTGCCACTGCTGCCTGTGCTTACCACTGCTGCCCGTGCTTGCCACTGCTGCCCGTGCTTACCACTGCTGCCCGTGTTTGCCACTGCTGCCCGTGCTTACCACTGCTGCCCGTGCTTACCACTGCTGCTCGTGCTTGCCACTGCTGCCCGTGCTTACCACTGCTGCCCGTGCTTACCACTGCTGCCCGTGCTTACCACTGCTGCTATGCTTACCACTGCTGCCCGTGCTTTCCACTTCTGCTGTGCTTACAACTGCTGCCCGTGCTTGCCACTGCTGCCCGTGCTTACCACTGCTGCCCGTGCTTGCCACTGCTGATGTGCTTGCCACTGCTGTCCGTGCTTGCCACTGCTGCCCGTGCTTGCCACTGCTGATGTGCTTGCCACTGCTGTCCGTGCTTGCCACTGCTGCCCGTGCTTGCCACTGCTACTGTGCTTGCCACTTCTACCCGTGCTTGCCACTGCTGCTGTGCTTGCCACTGCTGCCCGTGTTTGCCACTGCTGCCTGTGCTTACCACTGCTGCCCGTGCTTGCCACTGCTGCCCGTGCTTACCACTGCTGCCCGTGCTTGCCACTGCTGCCCGTGCTTACCACTGCTGCCCGCGCTTGCCACTGCTGATGTGCTTGCCACTGCTGATGTGCTTACCACTGCTGCCCGTGCTTACCACGGCTGCCCGTGCTTGCCACTGCTGATGTGCTTACCACTGCTGCCCGTGCTTGCCACTGCTGCTCGTGCTTGCCACTGCTGCCCGTGCTTACCACTGCTGCCCGTGCTTGCCACTGCTGATGTGCTTACCACTGCTGCCCGTGCTTACCACTGCTGCCCGTGCTTGCCACTGCTGATGTGCTTGCCACTGCTGTCCGTGCTTGCCACTGCTGCCCGTGCTTGCCACTGCTACTGTGCTTGCCACTTCTACCCGTGCTTGCCACTGCTGCTGTGCTTGCCACTGCTGCCCGTGTTTGCCACTGCTGCCTGTGCTTACCACTGCTGCCCGTGCTTGCCACTGCTGCCCGTGCTTACCACTGCTGCCCGTGCTTGCCACTGCTGCCCGTGCTTACCACTGCTGCCCGCGCTTGCCACTGCTGATGTGCTTGCCACTGCTGATGTGCTTGCCACTGCTGTCCGTGCTTGCCACTGCTGCCCATGCTTGCCACTGCTACTGTGCTTGCCACTTCTACCCGTGCTTGCCACTGCTGCTGTGCTTGCCACTGTTGCCCGTGTTTGCCGCTGCTGCCCGTGCTTACCACTGCTGCCCGTGCTTTCCACTTCTGCTGTGCTTACTACTGCTGCTATGCTTACCACTGCTGCCCGTGCTTGCCACTGCTGCTGTGCTTGCCACTGCTGCCCGTGCTTGCCACTGCTCCTATGCTTACCACTGCTGCCCGTGCTTACCACTGCTGCCCGTGCTTGCCACTGCTGCTCGTGCTTACCACTGCTGCCCGTGCTTGCCACTGCTGCCCGTGCTTACCACTGCTGCCCGTGCTTACCACTGCTGCCCGTGCTTACCACTGCTGCTATGCTTACCACTGCTGCCCGTGCTTTCCACTTCTGCTGTGCTTACCACTGCTGCTGTGCTTACCACTGCTGCCCGTGCTTGCCGCTGCTGCTGTGCTTGCCACTGCTGCTATGCTTACCACTGCTGCCCGTGCTTGCCACTGCTGCTGTGCTTGCCACAGCTGCCCGTGCTTACCACTGCTGCTGTGTTTGCCACTGCTGTTGTGCTTACTACTGCTGCTGTGCTTACCAGTGCTGATGTGCTTATCACTGCTGCTGTGTTTGCCACTGCTGCTGTGCTTACTGCTGCTGTTGTGCTTACCAGTGCTGCTGTGCTTGCCACTGCTGCTGTGCTTACCACTGCTGCTGTGCTTACCACTGCTGCTGTGCTTGCCACTGATGCCCGTGCTTGCCACTGCTGCCCAGGCTTACCACTGCTGCTGTGCTTACCACTGCTGCCTGTACTTACCGCTGCTGCCTGTACTTACCACTGCTGCCCCTGCCCCCACTGCTGCCTGTACTTACCACTGCTGCCTGTACTTACCACTGCTGCCTATTCTTACCACTGCTGCTGTGCTTACCACTGCTGCCTATACTTACCACTGCTGCCTTTGCTTACCACTGCTGCCCGTGCTTGCCACTGCTGCCTGTACTTACCACTGCTGCCCGTGCTTACCACTGCTGCCTGTACTTACCACTGCTGTCTGTGCTTACCACTGCTGCCTGTTCTTACCACTGCTGCTGTGCTTGCCACTGCTGCCTGTACTTACCACTGCTGCCTGTTCTTACCACTGCTGCTGTGCTTACCACGGCTGCCTGTGCTTACCACTGCTGTCTGTACTTACCACTGCTGCCTGTTCTTACCACTGCTGTCTGTGCTTACCACGGCTGCCTGTGCTTACCACTGCTGCCTGTACTTACCACTGCTGCCTGTTCTTACCACTGCTGCTGTGCTTACCACTGCTGCCTATACTTACCACTGCTGCCTGTGCTTACCACTGCTGCCCGTGCTTGCCACTGCTGCCTGTACTTACCACTGCTGCCTGTGCTTACCACTGCTGCCTGTACTTACCACTGCTGTCTGTGCTTACCACTGCTGCCTGTTCTTACCACGGCTGCCTGTACTTACCACTGCTGTCTGTGCTTACCACTGCTGCCTGTTCTTACCACTCCTGCTGTGCTTACCACTGTTGCCTGTACTTACCACTGCTGCCTGTGCTTACCACTGCTGCCTGTGCTTACCACTGCTGCCTGTGCTTACCACTGCTGCCTGTATTTACCACTGCTGCCTGTTCTTACCACTGCTGTCTGTGCTTACCACGGCTGCCTGTGCTTACCACTGCTGTCTGTACTTACCACTGCTGTCTGTGCTTACCACGGCTGCCTGTGCTTACCACTGCTGCCTGTTCTTACCACTGCTGCCTGTTCTTACCACTGCTGCCTGTGCTTACCACTGCTGCCTGTTCTTACCACTGCTGCCTGTGCTTACCACTGCTGCCTGTACTTACCACTGCTGCCTGTACTTACCACTGCTGCCTGTTCTTACCACTGCTGTCTGTGCTTACCACTGCTGCCTGTGCTTACCACTGCTATCTGTGCTTACCACTGCTGCCTGTGCTTACCATTGCTGCCTGTACTTACCACTGCTGCCTGTGCTTACCACTGCTGTCTGTACTTACCAT
>JAWQFJ010008927.1:0-10000 GCA_034096865.1 Theodoxus fluviatilis | reverse complement strand
CACACATACACCAGACACTCACATACACCAGACACTAACATACACCAGACACACACATACACCAGACACTCACATACACCAGACACTCACATACACCAGACACACACATACACCAGACACTCACATACACTAGACACACACATACACCAGACACTCACATCAGACACTCACATACACCAGACACTCACATACACCAGACACTCACATACACCAGACACACACATACACCAGACACTCACATCAGACACTCACATACACCAGACACTCACATACACCAGACACTCACATACACCAGACACACACATACACCAGACACTCACATACACCAGACACTCACATACACCAGACACTCACATACACCAGACACTCACATACACCAGACACTCACATACACCAGACACTCACATACACCAGACACTCACATACACCAGACACTCACATACACCAGACACTCACATACACCAGACACTCACATACACCAGACACTCACATACACCAGACACTCACATACACCAGACACTCACATACACCAGACACTCACATACACCAGACACTCACATACACCAGACACTCACATACACCAGACACTCACATACACCAGACACTCACATACACCAGACACTCACATACACCAGACACTCACATACACCAGACACTCACATACACCAGACACTCACATACACCAGACACTCACATACACCAGACACACACATACACCAGACACTCACATACACCAGACACTCACATTCACCAGACACACACATACACCAGACACTCACATACACCAGACACTCACATTCACCAGACACTCACATACACCAGACACTCACATACACCAGACACTCACATACACCAGACACTCACATACACCAGACACTCACATACATCAGACACTCACATACACCAGACACTCACATACACCAGACACTCACATACACCAGACACTCACATACACCAGACACTCACACCAGACACACACATACACCAGACACTCACATACACCAGACACTCACATACACCAGACACTCACACCAGACACACACATACACCAGACACTCACATACACCAGACACACACATACACCAGACACTCACATCAGACACTCACATACACCAGACACTCACATTCACCAGACACTCACACCAGACACACACATACACCAGACACTCACATACACCAGACACTCACACCAGACACTCACATACACCAGACACTCACATACACCAGACACTCACACCAGACACTCACATACACCAGACACTCACATACACCAGACACACACATACACCAGACACTCACATACACCAGACACTCACATACATCAGACACTCACATCAGACACTCACATACACCAGACACTCACACCAGACACTCACACCAGACACTCACACCAGACACTCACATACACCAGACACTCACATCAGACACTCACATACACCAGACACACACATACACCAGACACTCACATCAGACACTCACATACACCAGACACTCACATACACCAGACACTCACATACACCAGACACTCACACCAGACACTCACATCAGACACACACATACACCAGACACTCACATACACCAGACACTCACATCAGACACTCACATACACCAGACACTCACATACACCAGACACTCACATACACCAGACACTCACACCAGACACTCACATACACCAGACACTCACACCAGACACACACATACACCAGATACTCACATACACCAGACACACACATACACCAGACACTCACATCAGACACTCACATACACCAGACACTCACATACACCAGACACACACATACACCAGACACTCACATCAGACACTCACATACACCAGACACTCACATCAGACACTCACATACACCAGACACTCACATACACCAGACACTCACATACACCAGACACTCACATACACCAGACACTCACATACACCAGACACTCACACCAGACACTCACATACACCAGACACTCACACCAGACACACACATACACCAGACACTCACACCAGACACTCACATACACCAGACACTCACACCAGACACACACATACACCAGATACTCACATACACCAGACACACACATACACCAGACACTCACACCAGACACACACATACACCAGACACTCACATACACCAGACACACACATACACCAGATACTCACATCAGACACTCACATACACCAGACACTCACATACACCAGACACTCACATACACCAGACACTCACACCAGACACTCACATACACCAGACACTCACACCAGACACACACATACACCAGATACTCACATACACCAGACACACACATACACCAGACACTCACATACACCAGACACTCACATCAGACACTCACATACACCAGACACTCACATACACCAGACACTCACATACACCAGACACTCACATACACCAGACACTCACATCAGACACTCACATACACCAGACACTCACATACACCAGACACTCACATACACCAGACACTCACATACACCAGACACTCACATCAGACACTCACATACACCAGACACTCACATCAGACACTCACACCAGACACTCACATACACCAGACACACACATACACCAGACACTCACATACACCAGACACTCACATCAGACACTCACATACACCAGACACTCACATACACCAGACACTCACATACACCAGACACTCACATACACCAGACACTCACATACACCACACACTCACATACACCAGAAACTCACATACACCAGACACTCACATACACCAGACACTCACATACACCAGACACTCACATACACCAGACACTCACATACACCAGACACTCACATACACCAGACACTCACATACACCAGACACTCACATCAGACACTCACATACACCAGACACTCACATACACCAGACACTCACATACACCAGACACTCACATACACCAGACACTCACATACACCAGACACTCACATACACCAGACACTCACATCAGACACTCACATACACCAGACACTCACATACACCAGACACTCACATACACCAGACACTCACATACACCAGACACTCACATACACCAGACACTCACATACACCAGACACTCACATACACCAGACACTCACATACACCAGACACTCACATACACCAGACACTCACATACACCAGACACTCACATACACCAGACACTCACATACACCAGACACTCACATACACCAGACACTCACATACACCAGACACTCACATACACCAGACACTCACATCAGACACTCACATACACCAGACACTCACATACACCAGACACTCACATACACCAGACACTCACATACACCAGACACTCACATCAGACACTCACATACACCAGACACTCACATACACCAGACACTCACATACACCAGACACTCACATACACCAGACACTCACATACACCAGACACTCACATACACCAGACACTCACATACACCAGACACTCACATACACCAGACACTCACATACACCAGACACTCACATACACCAGACACTCACATACACCAGACACTCACATACACCAGACACTCACATACACCAGACACTCACACCAGACACTCACATACACCAGACACTCACATACACCAGACACTCACATACACCAGACACTCACATACACCAGACACTCACATACACCAGACACTCACATACACCAGACACTCACATACACCAGACACTCACATACACCAGACACTCACATACACCAGACACTCACATACACCAGACACTCACATCAGACACTCACATCAGACACTCACATACACCAGACACTCACATACACCAGACACTCACATACACCAGACACTCACATACACCAGACACTCACATACACCAGACACACACATACACCAGACACTCACATACACCAGACACACACATACACCAGACACTCACATACACCAGACACTCACATACACCAGACACTCACATACACCAGACACTCACATACACCAGACACTCACATACACCAGACACTCACATACACCAGACACTCACATACACCAGACACTCACATACACCAGACACTCACATACACCAGACACTCACATACACCAGACACTCACATACACCAGACACTCACATACACCAGACACTCACATACACCAGACACTCACATCAGACACTCACATCAGACACTCACATCAGACACTCACATACACCAGACACTCACACCAGACACACACATACACCAGACACTCACATACACCAGACACTCACATACACCAGACACTCACATCAGACACTCACATCAGACACTCACATACACCAGACACTCACATACACCAGACACTCACATACACCAGACACTCACATACACCAGACACTCACATACACCAGACACTCACATACACCAGACACTCACATCAGACACTCACATACACCAGACACTCACATACACCAGACACTCACATACACCAGACACTCACATACACCAGACACTCACACCAGACACTCACACCAGACACACACATACACCAGACACTCACATCAGACACTCACATACACCAGACACTCACATACACCAGACACTCACATACACCAGACACTCACATACACCAGACACTCACATCAGACACTCACATACACCAGACACTCACATACACCAGACACTCACATACACCAGACACTCACATACACCAGACACTCACATACACCAGACACTCACATACACCAGACACTCACATACACCAGACACTCACATACACCAGACACTCACATACACCAGACACTCACATACACCAGACACTCACATACACCAGACACTCACATACACCAGACACTCACATACACCAGACACTCACATACACCAGACACTCACATACACCAGACACTCACATACACCAGACACTCACATACACCAGACACTCACATACACCAGACACTCACATACACCAGACACTCACATACACCAGACACTCACATACACCAGACACTCACATACACCAGACACTCACATACACCAGACACTCACATACACCAGACACTCACATACACCAGACACTCACATACACCAGACACTCACATACACCAGACACTCACATACACCAGACACTCACATACACCAGACACTCACATACACCAGACACTCACATACACCAGACACTCACATACACCAGACACTCACATACACCAGACACTCACATACACCAGACACTCACATACACCAGACACTCACATACACCAGACACTCACATACACCAGACACTCACATACACCAGACACTCACATACACCAGACACTCACATACACCAGACACTCACATACACCAGACACTCACATACACCAGACACTCACATACACCAGACACTCACATACACCAGACACTCACATACACCAGACACTCACATACACCAGACACTCACATACACCAGACACTCACATACAACAGACACTCACATACACCAGACACTCACATACACCAGACACTCACATACACCAGACACTCACATACACCAGACACTCACATACACCAGACACTCACATCAGACACTCACATACACCAGACACTCACATACACCAGACACTCACATACACCAGACACTCACATACACCAGACACTCACATCAGACACTCACACCAGACACTCACATACACCAGACACTCACATACACCAGACACTCACATACACCAGACACTCACATACACCAGACACTCACATACACCAGACACTCACATACACCAGACACTCACATCAGACACTCACATACACCAGACACTCACATACACCAGACACATACACCAGACACTCACACCAGACACTCACATACACCAGACACTCACATCCAGACACTCACATACACCAGACACTCACATACACCAGACACTCACATACACAGACACTCACATACACCAGACACTCACATACACCAGACACTCACATACACCAGACACTCACATACACCAGACACTCACATACACCAGACACTCACATACACCAGACACTCACATACACCAGACACTCACAAACAACAGACACTCACATACACCAGACACTCACATACACCAGACACTCACATACACCAGACACTCACATACACCAGACACTCACATCAGACACTCACATCAGACACTCACATACACCAGACACTCACATACACCAGACACACACATACACCAGACACTCACATCAGACACTCACATACACCAGACACTCACATACACCAGACACTCACATACACCAGACACTCACATACACCAGACACTCACATACACCAGACACTCACATACACCAGACACTCACATACACCAGACACTCACATACACCAGACACTCACATACACCAGACACTCACATACACCAGACACTCACATACACCAGACACTCACATACACCAGACACTCACATACACCAGACACTCACATACACCAGACACTCACATACACCAGACACTCACATACACCAGACACTCACATACACCAGACACTCACATACACCAGACACTCACATACACCAGACACTCACATACACCAGACACTCACATACACCAGACACTCACATACACCAGACACTCACATACACCAGACACACACATACACCAGACACTCACATCAGACACTCACATACACCAGACACTCACATACACCAGACACTCACATACACCAGACACTCACATACACCAGACACTCACATACACCAGACACTCACATACACCAGACACTCACATACACCAGACACTCACATACACCAGACACACACATACACCAGACACTCACATACACCAGACACTCACATCAGACACTCACATACACCAGACACTCACATACACCAGACACTCACATACACCAGACACTCACATACACCAGACACTCACATACACAGACACTCACATACACCAGACACTCACATACACCAGACACTCACATACACCAGACACTCACATACACCAGACACTCACATCAGACACTCACATACACCAGACACTCACATACACCAGACACTCACATACACCAGACACTCACATACACCAGACACTCACATACACCAGACACTCACATACACCAGACACTCACATACACCAGACACTCACATACACCAGACACTCACATACACAGACACTCACATACACCAGACACTCACATACACCAGACACTCACATACACCAGACACTCACATACACCAGACACTCACATACACCAGACACTCACATACACCAGACACTCACATACACCAGACACTCACATACACCAGACACTCACATACACCAGACACTCACATACACCAGACACTCACATACACCAGACACTCACATACACCAGACACTCACATACACCAGACACTCACATACACCAGACACTCACATACACCAGACACTCACATACACAGACACTCACATACACCAGACACTCACATACACCAGACACTCACATACACCAGACACTCACATACACCAGACACTCACATACACCAGACACTCACATACACCAGACACTCACATACACCAGACACTCACATACACCAGACACTCACATACACCAGACACTCACATACACCAGACACTCACATACACCAGACACTCACATACACCAGACACTCACATACACCAGACACTCACATACACCAGACACTCACATACACCAGACACTCACATACACCAGACACTCACATACACCAGACACTCACATACACCAGACACTCACATCAGACACTCACATACACCAGACACTCACATACACCAGACACTCACATACACCAGACACTCACATACACCAGACACTCACATACACCAGACACTCACATACACCAGACACTCACATACACCAGACACTCACATACACCAGACACTCACATACACCAGACACTCACATACACCAGACACTCACATACACCAGACACTCACATACACCAGACACTCACATACACCAGACACTCACATACACCAGACACTCACATACACCAGACACTCACATACACCAGACACTCACATACACCAGACACTCACATACACCAGACACTCACATACACCAGACACTCACATACACCAGACACTCACATACACCAGACACTCACATACACCAGACACTCACATACACAGACACTCACATACACCAGACACTCACATACACCAGACACTCACATACACCAGACACTCACATACACCAGACACTCACATACACCAGACACTCACATACACCAGACACTCACATACACCAGACACTCACATACACCAGACACTCACATACACCAGACACTCACATACACAGACACTCACATACACCAGACACTCACATACACCAGACACTCACATACACAGACACTCACATACACCAGACACTCACATACACCAGACACTCACATACACCAGACACTCACATACACCAGACACTCACATACACCAGACACTCACATACACCAGACACTCACATACACCAGACACTCACATACACCAGACACTCACATACACCAGACACACACATACACCAGACACTCACATACACCAGACACTCACATACACCAGACACACACATACACCAGACACTCACATACACCAGACACTCACATACATCAGACACACACATACACCAGACACTCACATACACCAGACACACACATACACCAGACACACACATACACCAGACACTCACATACACCAGACACTCACATCAGACACTCACATACACCAGACACTCACACCAGACACTCACATACACCAGACACTCACATACACCAGACACTCACATACACCAGACACTCACATACACCAGACACTCACATACACCAGACACTCACATACACCAGACACTCACATACACCAGACACTCACATACACCAGACACTCACATACACCAGACACTCACATACACCAGACACTCACATACACCAGACACTCACATACACCAGACACTCACATACACCAGACACTCACATACACCAGACACTCACATACACCAGACACTCACATCAGACACTCACATACACCAGACACTCACATACACCAGACACTCACATACACCAGACACTCACATACACCAGACACTCACATACACCAGACACTCACATCAGACACTCACATCCACACACCAGACACTCACATACACCAGACACTCACATACACCAGACACTCACATACACCAGACACTCACATACACCAGACACTCACATACACCAGACACTCACATACACCAGACACTCACATACACCAGACACTCACATACACCAGACACTCACATACACCAGACACTCACATACACCAGACACTCACATACACCAGACACTCACATACACCAGACACTCACATACACCAGACACTCACATACACCAGACACTCACATACACCAGACACTCACATACACCAGACACTCACATACACCAGACACTCACATACACCAGACACTCACATACACCAGACACTCACATACACCAGACACTCACATACACCAGACACTCACATACACCAGACACTCACATACACCAGACACACACATACACCAGACACTCACATACACCAGACACTCACATACACCAGACACTCACATACACCAGACACTCACATACACCAGACACTCACATACACCAGACACTCACATACACCAGACACTCACATACACCAGACACACACATACACCAGACACTCACATACACCAGACACTCACATACACCAGACACTCACATACACCAGACACTCACATACACCAGACACTCACATACACCAGACACTCACATACACCAGACACTCACATACACCAGACACACACATACACCAGACACTCACATACACCAGACACACACATACACCAGACACTCACATACACCAGACACT
The DNA here is from genome assembly GCA_034096865.1 of Theodoxus fluviatilis. Lineage (NCBI taxonomy): Eukaryota > Metazoa > Mollusca > Gastropoda > Cycloneritida > Neritidae > Theodoxus > Theodoxus fluviatilis. Next base: position 258 of record JAWQFJ010008927.1, on the reverse strand, counting down.
CACATACACCAGACACTCACATACACCAGACACTCACATACACCAGACACACACATACACCAGACACTCACATACACCAGACACTCACATACACCAGACACTCACATACACCAGACACTCACATACACCAGACACTCACATACACAGACACTCACATACACCAGACACTCACATACACCAGACACTCACATACACCAGACACTCACATACACCAGACACTCACATACACCAGACACTCACATACACCAGACACTCACA
>JAWQFJ010008926.1:15000-17209 GCA_034096865.1 Theodoxus fluviatilis | reverse complement strand
ATGATAACGAGAAAGTTAGCAGAGCCACGAGTATATTCGTATATAAAGCATTCCAGCGTAGAATGTGTGCTGAAAACTTACCGGAGTCCAAAGACTTTTACCTCGATGGCTAATCTGTACATTGTTGCGGATATCCACCTGCTTTTGTGTATGTATACGCAAAATATGTAATTGAAATAGGCTGGAGGCCTATTCAAAAAATTGTTCGTTCGTTCGTTCGTTCTCTCTCCATTTTGTGTACATATAATTAAAAATGAATATCATTTCCTGTTAGAATGTCAGAGAAAGATACATTCAAAGGTACACATCCTATCTAGAAAATAGGAATTTCACCTTCTCTTCTTTTTTGATGGAAAGGGATATATTAAGACAAAACACGTTGCCATGTTTACACATTATATAAACGCCACCGAGATCAACTTGCAAACGATGGTGAAACTGTACATTTTTCTCACCCTCCTCCCACCCACCCTTATACCCCCAGTGACCCATCATTAAAGTGTTGATCCCCACCAATCCCCTATCCCTTTGTTGTTATGAGAAACCATCATGATTGTAAGATTTTGTTTCCATAGCAAAGAAATATGCTCAAATGCAGTTTAACATGTATTTGTTGCAAACATGTACTATTTGGACCACTGCTACGGGCCGTCGGCCTTGCAATAAAAGATTAAAAGTCAAAGTCTCTCTCTCTCTCTGTCTCTCTCTGCCTCTCTCTCTCTCTGTCTCTCTCTCTCTCTCTCTCTCTCTCTCTCTCTCTCTCTCTCTCTCTCTCTCTCTCTCTCTCTCTCTCTCTCTCTCTCACTCTCCGTCTCTCTGTGTTCCTCTGTCTCTCCGTCTGTCTGTCTGCATGTCTGTCTGACTGTCTGTCTGTCTGTCTGTCTGTCTGTCTGTCTGTCTGTCTGTCTGTCTGTCTGTCTGTCTGTCTGTCTGTCTGTCTGTCTGTCTGTCTCTCTCTCTCTCTCTCTTCTCTCTCTCACTTTCTCTTTCTCTCTCTGGTCCTCTTCACTCCCACCACCACCCCAATTTCTCCATTGCTCCTGTACCATTGCCTGTGTCGGTGTCTCACATAGTTCAGTATATCACAGAGCCGTGCACACGTATTTGTGAAGAACGGCGAAAGACGACGCTCCCCAACACCTTGTCTGTGCAGGGAACTCGCACTACCACTCGGGCGGCCTCACAGCAATTAGAAACGGGCCATGAATTTTCAAGCGCTGGTTGGGCTGCAAAATATGTCTGCTGGCCTCGTATCAAACCCTTCCCACACGTCACAGCCACAATAGGCGCCGCGAGAGCGTGGCGGACCGAGCAGCCATAAAGGTCCGCGGCCATCTGTCCTGCCAGAGGGCCTGCCAATGAAGACGTCCGCCTCGCCCGCACGGGAGCAGCACTTGTCACCTTCAAATTGATTTCACTGCCATCTACGTCGACGGCGAAAGTTGCCCGCCGCTGTGGAGGGCTCGTTCCCGCACGAAGCTCTTATTTACAGGAGCCCCGACCTTGGCTTCGCGCCCCGGTGGTGGCCTGCATGAGGCTGGGAACCTTGACGGCATGGTAATGGCAGGGGCGGCCGGCGGCTGCTCCCCTTTGTCCCGGCTTGAGCTGCCGAAGCTCACGACATGGATCCTCTCTCTAGCTCGACTCAAAGCGATTACTTCCCTCTTTCTCCCTGACCCTTGATCCTCTCGCCAGCTCGCCCACGCCATTGGGTTGGCAACAGTTTCGGGAAGGAGGACCCAGGAAGCGGCTGAGGAACTTCCATGGCTGAGGCGGCACCTGTGGCACCCCGGACGAGTTTTGCTGCTTGTCTCGGGGATGACGGACTCTGAGTGTCGGGAGGAGGCGTGGCTTTACACTGCCCCCTTTCCCTCCCCTTCCGTTCTCCCTTCCGTCCCCCTCTCCCGCGCCCCCAGCTCCACCCCACCTACCTCTGCTCTCGCTTCCATTCACACTTCAGCTGCTGGACCTGTGCGTGCATTTCCAGTAAATCCCTCAGTGGGAGTCGCGGCTTTGGTGTCTGGCATGTATGGTCACATCGACACAACACACGTGCAGTGAGAAGGACGCGCAATGAACGATTTGAAAACTCCGCAAACAACGTTGGTTTGTCGCTGCGAGGGCCACTATAATAAAACATTAACTTTTTTCAATGGTGATTGAAGACAAAAACGAAAAAAGAATGTTATATTACTAGATGATAACGTCA
>JAWQFJ010008926.1:0-7500 GCA_034096865.1 Theodoxus fluviatilis | reverse complement strand
TCTATAACATATCTCTGATGCAAAACTACGGAAAAGGGGAGAAATATAATAACATAATTAGTTTTGAAATATTTGCTCACACTATATCAATACAGTTCTCTTCCATGTTAGTTGCCCACATTTTATCTACTAGGAGGCTGCTCAAGTTTTTCGAAGCGTAATTTGTATGCATAATACAAGTAAATGTACATTATAACGTCACGCGTTTTACTTATTTTACATCCGTCTATCAGTATTGCCACATTTCCATTTCGTAATTTATGTACATGGTTGAGGATATATATTTTCTAAGATCTTTGTATGTATGGCAGTGCAATAAAAAACTACATTCATCCTCAATTTCCCTACAAAAAGGACAGTCCTTCTCAGAGCGTTGGTCTATACATTTAACAGTTGTCTTAAGAGCATTGTTCCCTATACGGAAGCATGCAAAAGCATCCCTGAACATCTTTATGTAAAAAAGATAGTTTCATATTCTAACACTCGTTTGAAGGAACTGTAAAAAGTAAATCGATCACAACTCGCAACTTTTGAGTTCTAATCTTGTCGATAGCAGTCGCGAAGTCTTTGTTTTAATCATCGAATAAAGTTTTTTATATTTTGAGTCCTTCCGTTCATCCATGCATTCGTAAAACCGTGTTTTGCTAATCACAGCTCGACTGATCTCGCCCAGTAAAAGTTTTCAGTGACATTTACTTTTGGCATCATTAAATAGGCTTGCTTTGGCAGACTGTTAATTGGCAGTTTGCACATTCTAAGCCAACATTTCCTTGCAAGTATCATAGTATTTATATAAAGAGGGTATCTACCCAATTCACTGTGACAGAGCGTGCTGGAAATTTAACATCAACATTTAGAAATCGCTTACATGCAAACAAGTGGGCCCTTTCTATGCATTGTCCTCTTTGCACTTCCCACAGCTCCGATCCATGGAGCAAGGAAGGCTGCATTTGGGCATCATATAGTTGGAAAAAGACGCTTGTGTTGAGAGCATTAAGACTCCACACTATTTTCTGTAGCTGGACTGTTTAACTCTTGGTCTTCATCACTTGAATGTCAAGGGACAGTTTGGCTGTGAAAATAAAACAGAGGAACTTACTTATACTGGTTGACCACCTCCAGTACTGTACTTCCCAGATTGCACCTTTTGCCTCGGCCCAGAAATCCACCTTTTCGAAATACTATTACTTTGGTTTTATCAATGTTTACAGTTAGGTAGAGTTCTGTAGACAATCAGAACAAATTATATATTTGGCGTTGCAAACCTGCTGGAGTGGTGGGGAGTAAGACAACGTCGTCTGCGAATATAAGAGAAAAAACCTCAGTCGACCCAGGCAGTAGCTGCAAACCATGTCGCCCGTGTTGGCGGATATACTCTGCAATCTATTCCATATAATAGGCAAAATATTGTCGGGGACTCAATTGCCCCTTGTTTTACGCCAACGGGACAATAGAAAAAAATTCGGACAAGGTACCATTTCAAAGCACACATACTTGTACATGTGTGTAAACAGCTTTGAGCATTCCAAAATGTTTTGTTGACAGACACAAATTTCCCAAAACCATCTAGAGACAATGCCTGTCAATGGAGTCAAAAACCAGTCGGTAATCAACAAATGCTGCATACAGTTTATCTCGTCCGCTCCCATACACATGGTTGACAGCCATACTATACAGCGTAAATATAGGTGCACGATGATTGATTTATTCCAGCTCTTGGGAAAGCACTGCTTTTCGTCAAGAATGTTAAAGAGAGTAGTTAGGAAGGGTGATACATAGTTGGATGCCAGTTTCAGGTAGTCTCCTGGAACGTCATCAATTTCTGGAGCTCGTTTGTGACATCTCACTACTTCTATTCTTATAGGAGAATCAAGCTCATCATGTTTAATGTCTATGCACTCTTCATCTGCACTCATTCTGCCTCTGTTCTGGTCTTGAGAGAGAGAGAGAGAGAGAGAGAGAGAGAGAGAGAGAGAGAGATAGAGAGAGAATGAGAGAGAGAGAGAGAGAGAGAGAGAGACAGGGAGAGGAGGGAGGGAGGGAGGGAGGGAGGGAGGGAGAGAGAGAGAGAGAGAGAGAGAGAGAGAGAGAGAGAGAGAGAGAAAGAGAGAGAGAAAGAGAGAGAGAGAGAGAGAGAGAGAGAGAGAGAGAGAGAGAAAGAGAGAGAGAAAGAGAGAGAGAGAGAGGGAGGGAGGGAGGGAGAGAGAGAGAGAGAGAGAGAGAGAGAGAGAGAGAGAGAGAGAGAGAGAGAGAGAGAGAGAGAGAGAGAGAGGGAGGGAGGGAGGAAGGGAGGGAGGGAGGGAGAGAGGAAGGCAGGCAGGCAGGGAGAGAGAGAGAGAGAGAGAGAGAGAGAGGGGGGGGAGGAAGAGGGAGAGAGAGAGAGAAAGAGTGGTTGGTGTGTGTGTGTGTGTGTGTGTGTGTGTGTGTGTGTGTGTGTGTGTGTGTGAGTGTGTGTGAAAGTGTATCTGTGTGTGTTTGTGCGCGCGCGCGCGCGCGTATGTGTATGAATGTGTTCATATGTTTGTGAATGTGTGTGTTTATTTGTGTGTGTACGCGTATGAATGTGTTTGTTTGCGCGCGCGCGCGTGCGTGTGTGTGTGTGCATGTGTATGTGTGTGTACGTGTTTCTGTGTGAGTGTGCGTGAGTGTGTATGTTTATGTGTGTGTGTTAGTGTGTGTGTGTGTGTGTGAGTATGTAAGTGAGTGTGTGTGTGTATGTGTGTGTGTGTGTTTGTTTGTCAGTGGATTCTTGTGTGTGTGTGTGTGTGTGTGTGTGTGTGTGTGTGTGTGTGTGTGTGTGTGTGTGTGTGTGTGTGTGTGTGTGTGTGTGTGTGAGTGAGTAAGCGGATTTGTGTGTGTGCGTGTGCGCGTGTGTGTGTGCGTGTGTGTGTGTGTGACAGAGAGAGAGTGAGAGAGAGAGTGTGTGTGTGTGTGTGTGTGTGTGTGTGTGTGTGTGTGTGTGAGAGAGAGAGAGAGAGAGAGAGAGAGAGAGAGAGAGAGAGAGAGAGAGAGAGAGAGAGAAGGAGAGAGAAATGTGTATGTGTTCGTGTGTGTGTGTGTGTGTGCGCGTGTATATTGTGTGTGTGCGTGTTCGTGCGTGCGAACTCGCGTGTATATCAGTGTACACGTGTATACGTGTGTAAATGAGTGTAATGCTTGTTCATGTATATGAACAGGACCCGACGGAATTAGCCCCCGCATTCTGAAAGAACTTGCAGAGGAGCTTGCACCAGGCCTCACCACCGTCTTCCAGACATCCCTTGCCACTGGCTCAGTTCCAGCTGACTGGAAGGACGCGTACGTCGCTCCGATCTTCAAAAAGGGCAAGCAGTACGACCCCGCCAATTACAGGCCGGTGTCCCTTACTTGCGTGGCGTGCAAACTTATGGAGCACATTGTGGTGAGTGCCCTGCTGCAGCATTTTGACAACAACGACATTCTCGACGATAAACAACACGGCTTTCGTCGTGGTCGATCCTGTGAGACGCAGCTCCTGGATTTTACCGAAGAGCTCACGAGCAACCTGGAAGGAGGGAAGCAGACGGACGTGCTGATCATGGATCTGGCGAAAGCGTTTGATCGCGTCAACCACAGCCTGCTGACCCACAAACTCCGAAACTATGGTGTCCAGGGCGCTGCCCTCGCGTGGATCCAGAGCTTCCTTCAACGCCGGCGGCAGGCTGTGGTGGTGAACGGCAGTTGCTCCTCCTTCGTTGACGTCCGCTCAGGGGTGCCACAAGGCTCGGTTCTCGGGCCGACGCTATTTTTAGCCTATATCAACGATCTCCCCAGGAGACTGACGGCACTGGCACGTCTGTTTGCGGACGATACTGCAGTCTACAGGACGGTGACCAACGACATCGACCAGGCCCAACTACAACAAGACCTCCAATACCTAGCGGAGTGGGAGAAGAGCTGGGACATGCAGTTCCATCCTGCCAAGTGCAATACCTTGCCAGTTACGAGGAGCAGACGCCCACTACAGCCCTCCTACCAGCTTCACGGACATACCCTAGAGACAGTGAGGGCGGCCAGGTACCTGGGTGTGATCATACAGGATGACCTCTGCTGGGACGACCATATCAACAGCATCGTCAGCAGGGCAAACCAGACCCTAGGCTTCCTCCGGCGCAACCTCAAGATCTCTTCAAGAGCAGTCAAAGAAAGGGCATACAAGGCCTTTGTCAGGCCTACTCTCGAGTATGCCTCGTCGGTATGGGATCCTCATTCCCAGAAGCACATCGACAAGGTCGAGGCTGTCCAGAGACGTGCTGCCCGTTTCGTCTGCAACCGCTACCATAACACTTCAAGTGTCAGCCAGATGCTGGACTCCCTTGGGTGGCAGTCCCTGGAGGAACGCAGGAAGCTTGCTCGCCTGTCGATGCTGTATAAGATCAAACACAGCATCGTCCACTGTCCTGGCATCAAGTCAAAGCTGGTTCCCCCACCACCACGCCAGCGACGATGTCATAGCCAGCAGTTCAGCCTCATCACCTGCCGAACGCAGTACCGGAGTGCAGCCTTCCTCCCCAGAACAATAGGGGACTGGAATGCCCTACCTCCAGCCGTGGTTGAGGCCAGCAGTGTCGACACGTTCGTGTCGCGTGCCTCTCGCTAGGACGGGACCACTGTGACTCTTCCCCCCCCCCCCCCCCCCCACCTCCCCAGACTCCCCAACCTGTAAAAAATTCACGTGCCAAAGTAATCACTATTGATGATCGTGGGCAGGAACGGAAAGAAGAAGAAGAAGATGGATGTCTGTGTGTCGCAAGAATGTGAGTAAGCTTGCAATTGATCACACACGATATTAACGCAATGCATGCGCGTAGGCATCTCAGTGCAAGAAATGTCTCCACACCCAGCTGAGGACGAGTTATCGTGCAGTATCACATTTACCACGCCTGCTTTCTACACTATTCATGTGTTCTCACACTGGGCGAGATGTTGTTTTCTTTTTTCTTGAAGGGGCGCAAACGTTTCTATGTGTCAAGTAAAACATCTAAGTGGAAAAAGGTGTGGGTGTGGGTGGGGGTGGGGGTGGGGGGTGGTGATGTTTATGATGACGACGGAATCAACCCTAAATTGAGCCCACGACAGCCGCGCGGCAGACGTCAAGGCTACCACTAGGTCACGTGCACTCCTGCAAAGATGAGTGAGTTGATAGATGTCTTTCCAGCTTTTCCCGTGCCATTGTGCAAAATGTGATTGTACTATCCCTTCGATTTACAACCAGCCAAATCCCCACAAACAAAACGGAAAAACATCCCGTGGTGTAAAATCGCATCGTAGATCCGTTATTGACTACGCTGTCTGTCCAGTCAATCAACACGGGCAATGTTTGTTTCTCTTTGCAACTTGCGGCAACAACAGGTTTTTCGCAATAGAGTGCACACATGAGAACAATTCAAAGATATAGAACTGTACGATAAATTGTCAACTGACAGATAAGGTACGTGAAGCCACAGAAGTTTAGAAATGAAGGAGGGTAGACCCCAATTGGACTTTCGATGGACACGACTCTACAGCTACGTCACAAGCAAGAAGCCATCTGATTGGTTGTTCGACGAAACTTTGTCAGAGATAAAATCCTACGTGTTTTATTCCGTGGCAACTGGACCGAAAATCTTCCGGCGACGTGCAACCGCGATCTTTGCGATGGCAAGTGCAGAGTGCCAGAACTTTTGCCACGTGTGAGGAGATCTTCACTTCCCAATGTTTTACCAATCCAAGTTGTGTGGCACATGCACACACTGCCACAAGTTTTGCAGCTCTGCTTCCTCTCTCCAAATTACAGACCCCACTTCCGAAATCAAAATTGCCAACGTGTTGTTCAGTACCAACAGAGAACATGTTGAGGCCAATAGTAGCAACTTATCTCATCAGCTCATTTAATAGGACGATGCGCAATCTCTGACATCCTACGCCAGTGCCAACAACATCAGCACCTGGGTAGCAGCCTGATCAGCAAGACGGTGACTCATGGGGACACAATGTGCACGTCTGACGGGGCGGAGGCGACACGCCCTTCCTCACCTCTCTGTCTTTGTGAGAGCAGCGCTGACACCTGAAGGACTGTCATCCTTGTAAGGACAAGGGTTATCGCTCCTCTTGATGAATCAGTTCATGGACGCAAGTCCATCATCGTTTGTCGTCATTGCCGTGGACTTCGACCCGCAACTACTTTGCAGTAAAGAGGATCCTTGATGTTGTTCTATATTAAAGATCTCATAAAATGTGCTCATTTCTTCTGACCTAATCCTTCTTCCTTTGTCAGCTTAATTCTAGACACAATTGGACTTGAATGCAGAAGTCATCAGAAGCAAAACACTAGCAGTTGACATTTGATGGCGAACGTTCGGAAGGCATTACCAGAGAAAACTGAATTGTGAGCATAGCTTTAAGAAACAACAATGGTTCAAGCATTTAGATGCGATTCGTGTGAATTACCGTGCCCAGTAAAGCAACCTGTCAGTAAACTTTATGTCGTCATCTTGGCTGCTTTGCCTCGCGTTCGTTCACTCCAACCATTTTCTGTCACATTTGTTTCAATAATCTTTTAACCTAGTGAGCGTTGTTCACAAGCCAGATTGTAGGACCATAGCACTCGGCAAGATACTTATAATCATCTGATCAATTGTATAGACTGTCCCGGTAATTTTATGACTTTTGTATTACTTGTTATCGTGGTGTTATTTCGGGTGAAATTGGGCAGAAAACTCCAAACACGCCTGTATTCAATGTTTCTTTCAAACAAAGGGTAAAGCTATAGTTTTATATAGCAACTTATCTCCCATGTCTGGGTCTCAAGTTGCTTTACCCTCTACCTCCTGTTCACCGGACCGTTTGATGAATCCTTTACTGGGACCCGACGACCCGCAGTGTCAGACAGAGAAAACTAAAAGTGACAGACAGAAAAGACACACAGTAACAGACAGAAAAGACACACAGTGACAGATGAGACACACAGTGACAGGCACATGAGACGCACACAGTGACAGACATATAAGACGCACAGTGACAGACAGAGAAGACACACAGTGACGGGGAAGACATACAGTCACAGACAGATAAGACACACAGTGACAGACACATGAGACGCACACAGTAATAGACATAGAAGACACCCAGTGACAGACAGAGAAGACACACAGTGACAGAAAAAGAAGACACACAGTGACAGACAGATGAGACACAAAGTGACAGACATAGAAGACACCCAGTGACAGACAGAAGAAACACAGTGACACACATATAAGACACACAGTGACAGACAGGGGAGTCACACAGTGACAGACAGAAGAAACACAGTGACACAAATATAAGACACACAGTGACAGACAGAGAAGTCACACAGTGACAGACAGAAGAAACACAGTGACACACATATAAGACACATAGTGACAGATGAGACACGAGTGACAGGGAAGACACACAGGGACAGACAAAGAAAACACACGGTGACAGACAGACGAGACACACGGTGACAGGGAAGACACAGGG
>JAWQFJ010008917.1:0-31159 GCA_034096865.1 Theodoxus fluviatilis | reverse complement strand
CTCTGAATGGACACAGGCATTACTGCATTGGTCACACTGTGAATGGACACAGGCATTACTGCATTGGTCAGTATCTTGTCACAGATTCTGTGAATGGACACAGGCATTACTGCATTGGTCAGTTATCTTGTCACATATTTTATGAATAAGAAACAAACACACGACAAACACCAAAATCAAAGTCTTTCGGGCATCAATGTAGTGGTCAGCACTTCTCTAAAGGCCTTGTCAGTGGACAAATCACAACAACATTGGTCAGTATCTTGCTCAGTGTAGAAGTTTACTACCATTGACCATTAAAATCACTAGATACATGTAGATCATTCTGGTTACAGGAAGAGCAAGTCAAGTCGCGACTTTACTAGATGTCTGCCTTTTATGAATCCGGAAGAGATGTGCAGTGGGTCTATGCCTGTTGGGCACCATATGACAGTGAAGATATTGATTTACAGTTACTCCACACCCAGCTTAACATACAGAGCTGAAACCATGTGTGGGACAGACAGGAAAAATGTAGGACCACAGGCGGGGACGGAACCCGCTACCTTTCAGTTAGCACCCGAAATGCTCTACCAGCTGAGCTACCATGGCCATATCTGGGTCCAAAACATCCCTTTATTAACAATTATGACAGGGACTCGGTCAAATAAAATGACCAGACACCAACTGACCAAGCCAGGAACAGGTGGGAAGAAAATGACAAAGGTGACAGACAAAAACTGAGAGGTCAAAAGATCACCTGAGCAGGGTGGAGTTAAGGTCACTCTTGCTGGTGTCCAGGTGGGGAGTGATGAGAGAGTTGACCAGGTGTTGGCAGTAGGTCTGTCTTGTCTCTGTAACACACACCCACTTAGTAACACATCTACATTGTCTTGTCTCTGTAACACACATCTTCTTTGTAACACATCTACACTAAGTATGTCCTATCTGTGTAACACCCACCCACTTTGTAACACATCTACACTGTATGTTTGTCTGTTCTATCTCTGTAACACACACCCTCTTTGTAACACACCTACACTATGTCTGTTCTATCTCTGTAACACACACCCCCCTTTGTAACATATCTACACTATGGCTGGCCTAACTCTGTAAGTGTAACACACTCCCTCTTTGTAACATATCTACAGTAGACCTATATGTGACCCGCCATCCCAAAATGAGTCTGCCCGATACCTTGGTCACTGTTTAGGTTTTACTGTCATCAGATAGTACTGTGAATTAGCTTCAAAATGATACTAAGATTATTATGATATATGCAGTGCTTGCTGTTTTGTGAGCACTTGAAGAAATGGCAACAACAATTGGGGATTTTGAGAAAATGGCATTCTGACAGTTTGCATCTTTGTGCATAGCAATCACCCAATTGTGATTAAGCTATATCCTACAAGTGGAAAGAAAACCTTTCAAAAGCAAATAGAATTCTCACTGACATGTGCAGGGAGGATTCCCTATGATATTCATACAAAAATAGAACGCCAATCCTTTCTCTGGAAGGGCCACGGCAGTCAATTAACGAGGAGGAGTAATACGCTATTAGATCAATTTCTTACGCAAGGAAGATGACAGTACTTTCTTTTAAGTGTCAAAAACAACTATTTGGAGGTGTTGTTGAAGTCTGAAATCCTCACAGTTTATGTTCTGCTTGCTGAGTACACAAAAATCTCATATTCCACCGGATGACCCCCTTAGATGAAAATCCAGCTGTATCACGATTCGATCTACGTATCAGACCGACTCACTTAGGGATGAGGGTCACATATATGTCCTATCTCTGTAACACACCCTCTTTGTAACACATCTACAGTGTATATGTCCTATCTCTGTAACACACCCTCTTTGTAACACATCTACAGTGTATATGTCCTATCTCTGTAACACACCCTCTTTGTAACACATCTACACTGTATGTCTGTCCTATCTCTGTAACATATAACCTCTTAGTAACACATCTACAGTGTATAATTATGTCTTATCTCTGTAACACACACCCTCTTTGTAACACATCTACAGTGTATATCTGTCATGTCTCTGTAACACACACCCTCTTTGTAACACATCTACAGTGTATATGTCATGTCTCTGTAACACACACTCTTTGAAACACATCTACATTGTCAGTCCTATCTCTTTAACACACACCCTCTTTGTAACACATCTACACTGTAAGTTTCTCCTATCTCTGTAACACCCACCCACTTTGTAACACATCTATACTATGGGTCTGTCCTATCTCTGTAACACACACCCTCTTTACAACACATCTGCATTGCATGTCTGACCTATCTCTGTAACAGCTACCCACTTTGTAACACATCTACACTGTACGTCTGTCTGTCCTATCTCTGTGACACACTCCCTCTTTGTAACACATCTACACTGTACGTCTGTCTGTCCTATCTCTGTGACACACTCCCTCTTTGTAACACATCTACACTGTACGTCTGTCTGTCCTATCTCTGTGACACACTCCCTCTTTGTAACACATCTACACTGTACGTCTGTCTGTCCTATCTCTGTGACACACTCCCTCTTTGTAACACATCTACACTGTATGTCTGTCCTATCTCTGTGACACACTCCCTCTTTGTAACACATCTACACTGTACGTCTGTCTGTCCTATCTCTGTGACACACTCCCTCTTTGTAACACATCTACACTGTATGTCTGTCTGTCCTATCTCTGTGACACACTCCCTCTTTGTAACACATCTACACTGTACGTCTGTCTGTCCTATCTCTGTGACACACTCCCTCTTTGTAACACATCTACACTGTACGTCTGTCTGTCCTATCTCTGTGACACACTCCCTCTTTGTAACACATCTACACTGTATGTCTGTCTGTCCTATCTCTGTGACACACTCCCTCTTTGTAACACATCTACACTGTACGTCTGTCTGTCCTATCTCTGTGACACACTCCCTCTTTGTAACACATCTACACTGTATGTCTGTCTGTCCTATCTCTGTGACACACTCCCTCTTTGTAACACATCTACACTGTAGTCTGTCTGTCCTATCTCTGTGACACACTCCCTCTTTGTAACACATCTACACTGTACGTCTGTCTGTCCTATCTCTGTGACACACTCCCTCTTTGTAACACATCTACACTGTACGTCTGTCTGTCCTATCTCTGTGACACACTCCCTCTTTGTAACACATCTACACTGTACGTCTGTCTGTCCTATCTCTGTGACACACTCCCTCTTTGTAACACATCTACACTGTACGTCTGTCTGTCCTATCTCTGTGACACACTCCCTCTTTGTAACACATCTACACTGTACGTCTGTCTGTCCTATCTCTGTGACACACTCCCTCTTTGTAACACATCTACACTGTACGTCTGTCTGTCCTATCTCTGTGACACACTCCCTCTTTGTAACACATCTACACTGTACGTCTGTCTGTCCTATCTCTGTGACACACTCCCTCTTTGTAACACATCTACACTGTACGTCTGTCTGTCCTATCTCTGTGACACACTCCCTCTTTGTAACACATCTACACTGTACGTCTGTCTGTCCTATCTCTGTGACACACTCCCTCTTTGTAACACATCTACACTGTATGTCTGTCTGTCCTATCTCTGTGACACACTCCCTCTTTGTAACACATCTACACTGTACGTCTGTCTGTCCTATCTCTGTGACACACTCCCTCTTTGTAACACATCTACACTGTACGTCTGTCTGTCCTATCTCTGTGACACACTCCCTCTTTGTAACACATCTACACTGTATGTCTGTCTGTCCTATCTCTGTGACACACTCCCTCTTTGTAACACATCTACACTGTACGTCTGTCTGTCCTATCTCTGTGACACACTCCCTCTTTGTAACACATCTACACTGTACGTCTGTCTGTCCTATCTCTGTGACACACTCCCTCTTTGTAACACATCTACACTGTATGTCTGTCTGTCCTATCTCTGTGACACACTCCCTCTTTGTAACACATCTACACTGTATGTCTGTCTGTCCTATCTCTGTGACACACTCCCTCTTTGTAACACATCTACACTGTATGTCTGTCCTATCTCTGTGACACACTCCCTCTTTGTAACACATCTACACTGTACGTCTGTCTGTCCTATCTCTGTGACACACTCCCTCTTTGTAACACATCTACACTGTACGTCTGTCTGTCCTATCTCTGTGACACACTCCCTCTTTGTAACACATCTACACTGTACGTCTGTCTGTCCTATCTCTGTGACACACTCCCTCTTTGTAACACATCTACACTGTACGTCTGTCTGTCCTATCTCTGTGACACACTCCCTCTTTGTAACACATCTACACTGTACGTCTGTCTGTCCTATCTCTGTGACACACTCCCTCTTTGTAACACATCTACACTGTATGTCTGTCTGTCCTATCTCTGTGACACACTCCCTCTTTGTAACACATCTACACTGTACGTCTGTCTGTCCTATCTCTGTGACACACTCCCTCTTTGTAACACATCTACACTGTACGTCTGTCTGTCCTATCTCTGTGACACACTCCCTCTTTGTAACACATCTACACTGTACGTCTGTCTGTCCTATCTCTGTGACACACTCCCTCTTTGTAACACATCTACACTGTACGTCTGTCTGTCCTATCTCTGTGACACACTCCCTCTTTGTAACACATCTACACTGTTAGTATGTCTGTCCTATCTCTGTGACACACTCCCTCTTTGTAACACATCTACACTGTACGTCTGTCTGTCCTATCTCTGTGACACACTCCCTCTTTGTAACACATCTACACTGTACGTCTGTCTGTCCTATCTCTGTGACACACTCCCTCTTTGTAACACATCTACACTGTAGTCTGTCTGTCCTATCTCTGTGACACACTCCCTCTTTGTAACACATCTACACTGTAAGTCTGTCTGTCCTATCTCTGTGACACACTCCCTCTTTGTAACACATCTACACTGTACGTCTGTCTGTCCTATCTCTGTGACACACTCCCTCTTTGTAACACATCTACACTGTACGTCTGTCTGTCCTATCTCTGTGACACACTCCCTCTTTGTAACACATCTACACTGTACGTCTGTCTGTCCTATCTCTGTGACACACTCCCTCTTTGTAACACATCTACACTGTTAGTCTGTCTGTAATATCTCTGTGACACACTCCCTCTTTGTAACACATCTACACTGTACGTCTGTCTGTCCTATCTCTGTGACACACTCCCTCTTTGTAACACATCTACACTGTACGTCTGTCTGTCCTATCTCTGTGACACACTCCCTCTTTGTAACACATCTACACTGTACGTCTGTCTGTCCTATCTCTGTGACACACTCCCTCTTTGTAACACATCTACACTGTACGTCTGTCTGTCCTATCTCTGTGACACACTCCCTCTTTGTAACACATCTACACTGTACGTCTGTCTGTCCTATCTCTGTGACACACTCCCTCTTTGTAACACATCTACACTGTATGTCTGTCTGTCCTATCTCTGTGACACACTCCCTCTTTGTAACACATCTACACTGTACGTCTGTCTGTCCTATCTCTGTGACACACTCCCTCTTTGTAACACATCTACACTGTACGTCTGTCTGTCCTATCTCTGTGACACACTCCCTCTTTGTAACACATCTACACTGTACGTCTGTCTGTCCTATCTCTGTGACACACTCCCTCTTTGTAACACATCTACACTGTACGTCTGTCTGTCCTATCTCTGTGACACACTCCCTCTTTGTAACACATCTACACTGTACGTCTGTCTGTCCTATCTCTGTGACACACTCCCTCTTTGTAACACATCTACACTGTATGTCTGTCTGTCCTATCTCTGTGACACACTCCCTCTTTGTAACACATCTACACTGTACGTCTGTCTGTCCTATCTCTGTGACACACTCCCTCTTTGTAACACATCTACACTGTACGTCTGTCTGTCCTATCTCTGTGACACACTCCCTCTTTGTAACACATCTACACTGTACGTCTGTCTGTCCTATCTCTGTGACACACTCCCTCTTTGTAACACATCTACACTGTACGTCTGTCTGTCCTATCTCTGTGACACACTCCCTCTTTGTAACACATCTACACTGTACGTCTGTCTGTCCTATCTCTGTGACACACTCCCTCTTTGTAACACATCTACACTGTACGTCTGTCTGTCCTATCTCTGTGACACACTCCCTCTTTGTAACACATCTACACTGTACGTCTGTCTGTCCTATCTCTGTGACACACTCCCTCTTTGTAACACATCTACACTGTACGTCTGTCTGTCCTATCTCTGTGACACACTCCCTCTTTGTAACACATCTACACTGTATGTCTGTCTGTCCTATCTCTGTGACACACTCCCTCTTTGTAACACATCTACACTGTACGTCTGTCTGTCCTATCTCTGTGACACACTCCCTCTTTGTAACACATCTACACTGTACGTCTGTCTGTCCTATCTCTGTGACACACTCCCTCTTTGTAACACATCTACACTGTATGTCTGTCTGTCCTATCTCTGTGACACACTCCCTCTTTGTAACACATCTACACTGTACGTCTGTCTGTCCTATCTCTGTGACACACTCCCTCTTTGTAACACATCTACACTGTATCTGTCTGACCTATCTCTGTGACACACTCCCTCTTTGTAACACATCTACACTGTAGTCTGTCTGTCCTATCTCTGTGACACACTCCCTCTTTGTAACACATCTACACTGTACGTCTGTCTGTCCTATCTCTGTGACACACTCCCTCTTTGTAACACATCTACACTGTACGTCTGTCTGTCCTATCTCTGTGACACACTCCCTCTTTGTAACACATCTACACTGTACGTCTGTCTGTCCTATCTCTGTGACACACTCCCTCTTTGTAACACATCTACACTGTAGTCTGTCTGTCCTATCTCTGTGACACACTCCCTCTTTGTAACACATCTACACTGTACGTCTGTCTGTCCTATCTCTGTGACACACTCCCTCTTTGTAACACATCTACACTGTACGTCTGTCTGTCCTATCTCTGTGACACACTCCCTCTTTGTAACACATCTACACTGTACGTCTGTCTGTCCTATCTCTGTGACACACTCCCTCTTTGTAACACATCTACACTGTACGTCTGTCTGTCCTATCTCTGTGACACACTCCCTCTTTGTAACACATCTACACTGTACGTCTGTCTGTCCTATCTCTGTGACACACTCCCTCTTTGTAACACATCTACACTGTAGTCTGTCTGTCCTATCTCTGTGACACACTCCCTCTTTGTAACACATCTACACTGTACGTCTGTCTGTCCTATCTCTGTGACACACTCCCTCTTTGTAACACATCTACACTGTACGTCTGTCTGTCCTATCTCTGTGACACACTCCCTCTTTGTAACACATCTACACTGTACGTCTGTCTGTCCTATCTCTGTGACACACTCCCTCTTTGTAACACATCTACACTGTACGTCTGTCTGTCCTATCTCTGTGACACACTCCCTCTTTGTAACACATCTACACTGTATGTCTGTCCTATCTCTGTGACACACTCCCTCTTTGTAACACATCTACACTGTACGTCTGTCTGTCCTATCTCTGTGACACACTCCCTCTTTGTAACACATCTACACTGTACGTCTGTCTGTCCTATCTCTGTGACACACTCCCTCTTTGTAACACATCTACACTGTACGTCTGTCTGTCCTATCTCTGTGACACACTCCCTCTTTGTAACACATCTACACTGTACGTCTGTCTGTCCTATCTCTGTGACACACTCCCTCTTTGTAACACATCTACACTGTACGTCTGTCTGTCCTATCTCTGTGACACACTCCCTCTTTGTAACACATCTACACTGTACGTCTGTCTGTCCTATCTCTGTGACACACTCCCTCTTTGTAACACATCTACACTGTACGTCTGTCTGTCCTATCTCTGTGACACACTCCCTCTTTGTAACACATCTACACTGTACGTCTGTCTGTCCTATCTCTGTGACACACTCCCTCTTTGTAACACATCTACACTGTAGTCTGTCTGTCCTATCTCTGTGACACACTCCCTCTTTGTAACACATCTACACTGTAAGTCTGTCTGTCCTATCTCTGTGACACACTCCCTCTTTGTAACACATCTACACTGTACGTCTGTCTGTCCTATCTCTGTGACACACTCCCTCTTTGTAACACATCTACACTGTACGTCTGTCTGTCCTATCTCTGTGACACACTCCCTCTTTGTAACACATCTACACTGTATGTCTGTCTGTCCTATCTCTGTGACACACTCCCTCTTTGTAACACATCTACACTGTACGTCTGTCTGTCCTATCTCTGTGACACACTCCCTCTTTGTAACACATCTACACTGTACGTCTGTCTGTCCTATCTCTGTGACACACTCCCTCTTTGTAACACATCTACACTGTACGTCTGTCTGTCCTATCTCTGTGACACACTCCCTCTTTGTAACACATCTACACTGTACGTCTGTCTGTCCTATCTCTGTGACACACTCCCTCTTTGTAACACATCTACACTGTACGTCTGTCTGTCCTATCTCTGTGACACACTCCCTCTTTGTAACACATCTACACTGTACGTCTGTCTGTCCTATCTCTGTGACACACTCCCTCTTTGTAACACATCTACACTGTACGTCTGTCTGTCCTATCTCTGTGACACACTCCCTCTTTGTAACACATCTACACTGTACGTCTGTCTGTCCTATCTCTGTGACACACTCCCTCTTTGTAACACATCTACACTGTATGTCTGTCTGTCCTATCTCTGTGACACACTCCCTCTTTGTAACACATCTACACTGTATGTCTGTCTGTCCTATCTCTGTGACACACTCCCTCTTTGTAACACATCTACACTGTACGTCTGTCTGTCCTATCTCTGTGACACACTCCCTCTTTGTAACACATCTACACTGTACGTCTGTCTGTCCTATCTCTGTGACACACTCCCTCTTTGTAACACATCTACACTGTATGTCTGTCCTATCTCTGTGACACACTCCCTCTTTGTAACACATCTACACTGTATGTCTGTCTGTCCTATCTCTGTGACACACTCCCTCTTTGTAACACATCTACACTGTACGTCTGTCTGTCCTATCTCTGTGACACACTCCCTCTTTGTAACACATCTACACTGTATGTCTGTCCTATCTCTGTGACACTCCCTCTTTGTAACACATCTACACTGTAGTCTGTCTGTCCTATCTCTGTGACACACTCCCACTTTGTAACACATCTACACTGTACGTCTGTCTGTCCTATCTCTGTGACACACTCCCTCTTTGTAACACATCTACACTGTACGTCTGTCTGTCCTATCTCTGTGACACACTCCCTCTTTGTAACACATCTACACTGTAGTCTGTCTGTCCTATCTCTGTGACACACTCCCTCTTTGTAACACATCTACACTGTACGTCTGTCTGTCCTATCTCTGTGACACACTCCCTCTTTGTAACACATCTACACTGTAGGTCTGTCAGTACTATCTCTGTGACACCCTCACTCTTTGTCACACAGCTACACTGTAGTCTGTCTGTCCTATCTCTGTGACACACTCCCTCTTTGTAACACATCTACACTGTATGTCTGTCTGTCCTATCTCTGTGACACACTCCCTCTTTGTAACACATCTACACTGTACGTCTGTCTGTCCTATCTCTGTGACACACTCCCTCTTTGTAACACATCTACACTGTATGTCTGTCTGTCCTATCTCTGTGACACACTCCCTCTTTGTAACACATCTACACTGTACGTCTGTCTGTCCTATCTCTGTGACACACTCCCTCTTTGTAACACATCTACACTGTACGTCTGTCTGTCCTATCTCTGTGACACACTCCCTCTTTGTAACACATCTACACTGTACGTCTGTCTGTCCTATCTCTGTGACACACTCCCTCTTTGTAACACATCTACACTGTATGTCTGTCTGTCCTATCTCTGTGACACACACCCTCTTTGTAACACATCTACACTGTACGTCTGTCTGTCCTATCTCTGTGACACACTCCCTCTTTGTAACACATCTACACTGTACGTCTGTCTGTCCTATCTCTGTGACACACTCCCTCTTTGTAACACATCTACACTGTACGTCTGTCTGTCCTATCTCTGTGACACACTCCCTCTTTGTAACACATCTACACTGTACGTCTGTCTGTCCTATCTCTGTGACACACTCCCTCTTTGTAACACATCTACACTGTATGTCAGTCCTATCTCTGTAACATCCACCCACCCCCTTTGTAACACATCTACAATGACAGTTCACAGGTACACACACACACACACACACACACACACACACACACACACACACACACACACACACACACACACACACACACACACACACACACACACACACACAGGTTGTCAGATTCACGGAACTAAACTGTGAGAGCAACACTGAACATACAGGCAAAGTCCATTCTACATGCATGCCATGCCTTATCCCATCCCCCCCCCCCCCCAATTCCCCCCCCCCCTCCACCTCACCCCCCTCCAAAAAGAGGGGGAAGTAAGTGTGGTTTAATTATTTACATTTACCTACAATACTATGACACAAGCACAGCTAGGGGACGACGTTATTTTACCTGATGAAGCAATATCATTCTCTTGAGGTTGTTCTGCACGAATGCCTGTTTGATCCATTGCTTCAAATATTCCTGAGGAAATAAAAAAGTATTAGAATTTTTTTTTCACAAGCAACACAGTGCCAAGAGTAACAAAAGGTCAGAGCCTCTTGATGAACCCCTCATCAGCTAGAACCCCTGGCTGCTGGGCTTTCGGGGCCTGCTCCAGTAGCTCAGCCAGGGGCCTGCTCCAGTAGCTCAGCCAGGGGCCTGCTCCAGTAGCTCAGCCAGAGGCCTGCTCCAGTAGCTCAGCCAGGGGCCTGCTCCAGTAGCTCAGCCAGGGGCCTGCTCCAGTAGCTCAGCCAGGGGCCTGCTCCAGTAGCTCAGCCAGGGGCCTGCTCCAGTAGCTCAGCCAGGGGCGGCCCCTAGCAGCCAAAGAGGTTACCAGGTGCTGGGAGACATCAGGAATGGAAATCATAATGTGTATGCAAAACATTACAGTTATCTATGTGTGTGTTTGTATGTGAATGCATGCATGTATATGTGTGTGTATGTATTTGTGTATGTGTGCATGTGTGTGTGTGTGTGTGTGTCTGTTTTTGTGTGCATGTATGTGCATGCACGCGATCACTTGCATGCATGTGTATTAGTGTGTTCATGAATATGTGTACGTGTGCATATGGCTGTAGTATATATATATATATATATATATATATATATATATATATATATATATATATATATATATGCATGTGTGGAAAAGACAAAAGTGAAAGTAAAGCTGCAACTCCATAAACTAAAGTGCCTTATCAATCATGCCTGGGTCTGAAACTGCTTAAATTTACGCTTCACCCACCTGATCACACTGTGGGTTGGGGTAAAAATAGACCCATCCTGTCTCCCTACGCCATCTGTAAAACTTAAAAGGCAAATAGCTACTGAGAGGAAGACTAAACTTTCACTGACTCTTACTCTTAACCACCTCCAGTGGTTATTTCTTTAAGTCATTGGCCTTAAATAGCCTACAAAGACTGATTGGCCATTCATTCATTCATTTGTTCCTTCATTCATTCATTCATTTGTTCCTTCATTCATTCATTCATTTGTTCCTTCATTCATTCATTTGTTGCTTCATTCATTCATTCATTTGTTCATTCATTCATTCATTCATTCATTTGTTCATTCATTCATTCATTCATTCATGATCTCTGTCAAGGAGGTGGTACTATACCCTCGGTTTATTAGTTATTCAGCAAAATAACTCAAATAGTTCAAAACTGATTCTGATTAAATTTGCTGCGTGGTCAGGGTTTTACCCCAGGAACAATTCATTCAAATTTTGGAGGTCATTTGTTATCTCATTTTGGATTCACAACCAGAAAGGTCATACTTCTTCTGCACTCAGTGACCTCTGGCAGACGTTAAAATGAACTAAACTATACAGCTCATGAAGGAGAAACTGTGGCATCCTTTGTGGAGGTTGTGCTCTCTAGTTCATTTATTCATTTATTCATTCATTCATTCATTCATTCATCCATCCATCCACCCATTCATCCATCCATCCAGTGATGTATGTGATGACAGTTTGCAGGTGGTACTCTGTGTGTGTTGGTGTGCATGCTAATTATATAGTATAGATGCATGTGGATGTGTGCATGCATCGGCATGAGTGTGGTTCAATATGTGCATGCACGTTATGTGTGTGTGTGCCTGAATGTGTGTTGTTGGTGTCATATGTGCATGCACTTCATACGTAGTGTGCATGTGTGGTGTGGGCGTTTTGCGTGTATGCTGTAGTGTTGTGGGTGTGCGGCAATGTATCGTGTGCACGTTCGTGGTGTGTTAGATATCAACAGTGAGAATAACTGCAAATAAACTTAAACCTTTTGAGGGGTATGGGGGTGTGCGGGTGGGGGTGGGGGGGTGGGGGTGGGGTGGGGGGGGGCAAAATCGGAAGGGGAGGAGGGCGGACTGGGCGGAAATCGACTGGACAGTAAATAACAAAAAAAAAAAAACGAAAAAGGAGAGAACGTAGGTTCAAGGCCGACCAAATAACGGAAATTACGATGCACGGGATAAAGTATGAGACTTCGTCGATGGATACCAAACTTCCAAAAGATCATTTAATATAGGTATAAATAGTAATACGCGTTAAGAAGCATGTATTTTGATGCATACGGTAGTTTAACAGTAGTCGGACAGGTTGATAAAAAACCACATTTGGGAACATACGAACAATAGTGTTTTTAATAAGCGGCGTTTTTATTAACCGTTTGCGTGTTGAACATGTCCATCAGTAACGATAGGTAAAATCCGGACCGTAACAAAACTGTTTTTCGTAAAAAAAAAAAATAAAAAAAAAACGGCCTGTTTTATTGGACAATCCCGCGTGTTTATAAGCGCGCGTGACTACTGTACTGCGAGGGGAGTCTAGTATTGAAAGTTACTCCCGTTCAGAGCGAGTACTTAGGGGGTAAGCCCTGCTACAGGGCCCAAAACGACACAGAAAGTGATCAACTCAAAAGTTAACATCGGACGACAAGGCGAACTTTGAAACACATGGTTTTTTCCAAACACCGGGAGAGTCAGTACCCTCAAAAATGAATCACGAATGGCACAAAAAAACATCCTCGAACGCCCTCTGACATACCTTCCACCAACAACATCGACGCGGGGCTTGCCCCCCGTAATAAGTATGGGGAAAATAAGATGAGAACTACCACGCCGGCTATAACACAACCGCGACAGATACTGATCAACACGAACGCGAGAGAAGAGTACTCACCTGCATTCAGGATGGCTTTGTACTTAATTTTCTTATAAAAACGTAGAGCAGCAGGATAAGCGACTTCACATTGTCTCTCTCTTCCAACAGCATGTGTGTACTTCTTTCTACATTAGCAACTCGGGTTACACACTGTGGCCCAGAGGAGCGACTTGGCCACTTGACTGAAGGGGAAGTCACTCTAGTTGCTTGTTTGCATGTGGTTCCATACAGCACAAGTACCTTCAATTGCTTGAGTTAGTTATTAATTAACTCTTTTCACTTCGACCCTTGGGTCTCTCTCTCTCTCTCTCTCTCTCTCTCTCTCTCTCTCTCTCTCTCTCTCTCTCTCTCTCTCTCTCTCTCTCTCTCTCTCAAAATGGACAAAGAAAGATTGCCAATAAGGATATATATACATAATGATCCTGCAGGAGTTATCCTCGGCGCTCTCTGTCGAAAAACAACGCGTTAGGTAGAACCACCTAGTTCCGGTCGATTCTCGGGCGTCTGCACTGAATACTAGATCTTTGCTAGATCGCTCAAAGTAGATGTATGTGGGGGTGGAAAACAGTACGGTGTCATGTAAAGCTCGAATGAGTAGCAGCAGATAACTGTTTAGTTCTGGCTTGAATTGACAATTTCGTTTCCCTGGTCTGGCGAGGACCGAAAATTCACTATCATCGAGTGGATGAGTGAGTGATCAACTTGCCCGCACGGCGTAATGTATAGGCCTAACTTGTAAGATCGGGTCGATGATGACAAGAAAATGGCATTAAAACACACAAAAAGTTTCATTACAACTAAAATCACCGATTATATTAATAACTGACCATTTTTACACTTACAGCTAGTACTCAAACTTTACAACGCAAACAAAACACACCTGCGGGGAGTGTCGTGGTCTCGCATCAAAACTCAATGCACGAGTGTCGTCAATCGATGTGGGGGTGGAAAACAGTACTGTGTCATTTGCCATAACCATCGTGGCAAAATTATTGATGGAAAAGTTGTCAAGCTACATGGCATTCCAGCAAACAAGCAACTACTGCAACTTCATGAAGTTATTGAAATCTCAAAGTGTGATGTCAGACATCGATTGACCGATCGAGTTCGACTGCAGCTGCCGAATCAAACGTAAGCGCTGCTCCCAAGCTCGTTTAAGTTGCTTGTGATCGTTTCGCTATCTGATCCGACAATAATTACTAAACATTGATATCAAAAGCACTATTCAAAATTTTTGGCGGGTGGTCTACCCCGCACAACTAAAATCTACGGTTAATATAATCTCCACAAGCCGAACTACGTGAAGTTATACATTACGCCGAGTGCGCGCAATTTGATCGACTCGATGATAGTGAATTTTCGGTCATCGCCAGTCCAGGGAAACGAAACTGTCAAATCAAGCCAGAACTAAACAGTTATCTGCCGCTACTCATTCGAGCTTTACATGAAACATTATATCACACTAGCTCGATCGTCTGCTGGCGTAGTGACTATGGTTCGATCGCGTCCGTCTGCTAGCCAGCTAAGTATACGTACGGTGAGGTTTGTTTACTTATCTTCAAGTGTGGAAAGAGACCTGGGTGTACACATTGACAACGAGCTTAAGTTCTCCAAGCACGTTGAGACTCAAACCAACAAGGCGAACAAGATTCTAGGCCTCGTGAGGAGATCATATGAATATATAGATCCGGAGTCAATGAGACTGTTGTTCACAGCACTCGTGAGACCTCACTTGGAATTTGCTAACAGTGCTTGGAGTCCACGTTTTGAAAAAGACAAAAGGCTTATTGAAGGTGTGCTTCGCAGAGCAACAAAATGTGTCCCTGGCTTGAGAGACAAGGACTACGAAGAGCGCTTGAAATCCCTAAAGATACCTAGTATGTGTTACAGAAGAGTGAGAGGAGACTTGATAGAAGTGTACAAGTTCATGCATGGCGTGTATAATTGCAAGAACTTTTTCGAACTCAACCAGCTATCCACTACTAGAGGACACAGGTATAAGTTAAAGAAAAACTCCTACAGAACAAGTGTGAGAGAGCACTTCCTCGCCAACAGAGTAGTCGACACTTGGAATGCATTGGACAAGGAAACGGTGGAGGCGCCGTCATTAAACAGCTTCAAAAACAGAATTGACACTGTGTTCAAAGACTACATGTACTGTGTTGATGTTGGCCACCCACTGTTGCCACGTATACCACTCTCTGCCACTTATAAGCCACCGGAAGAAAAGTCTAGAGAATAGGCACGATCTTTTAAGATCGTTAGAACTAGGCTAGTAAAAAGTGAGAATAGCCAAAAGTACTGATCAAAAGATCAGATATAGGCCTCGCGGCCTAAGACATCTGAAGACATATTATTTTATTATTTCTGTGGGTTTTGTGCAGAAAGTATACGTTGCCAAGAGAGCACTTATACCTGCCAGCAGGGACGGAGCCCTGCCATTGCCACAGGACAGAGCTGCCACGTCCTGGTGACTCGGCGCTCTACGTCCCGGGGCGGGAGGCTCTACCCCCCTTGGTGTACGTTCACCTGCAAACGGCCCTTTTCAGGGCCATCTATGCTCACGAAAGAATACATGTCGGTTGCTGTCCACGCTTCTTTATTTGTCAAGCAGTATTTCGACCGACCCCGGCACCTCATTCTGTACGTTAAAACAGTCTAATATGACTATTTTCGATTAGTTTTTAATCTAATTAATCTTTTTGCATGCTTTAATGTCATCCTTTTGCCACGATCTAGCGATCATCCCATCAGCTTCTACTTGTACCGGTCTACAGGAACTAGTGGAAGTAAAGGGACAAAACTCGGGTTGAATTTCCGTTTCAGAAGTGAGAATGTCCTATGGGTTCAACAACTGGGCATACAGGCTATGTACTATGTTAAGGGGAAAACAATTTGGAATATGTGTGGGAAAGTCAAGTTGCTCAGAACGAGTCGTCATTTCTATGTCGCCTGAAAGATGCTTTGATGAATAGATAAGAGAAAACTGGACGAATGTGCAGGACAGTAGTGACAGACATGAAGTATACGGGGAGTTTAAAACCACATTAAATTTGGAGTAGAGGCACTTGTTTTTACAAGGTAGATAAACAGATCTTAGGGGAGGCATTTGTTAAATTTCGGTTTGGCATTACAGATATGTACATCCACAAACACCGGTACGATACAATGATTCAATCACTATATCCATTGTGTCAGGAAGAGGATGAAGACGAATACCATATTTTTATCAGATGCCCAGCAATAAGTGACTATGGTTCGATCGCGTCCGTCTGCTAGCCAGCTAAGTATACGTACGGTGAGGTTTGTTTACTTATCTTCAAGTGTGGAAAGAGACCTGGGTGTACACATTGACAACGAGCTTAAGTTCTCCAAGCACGTTGAGACTCAAACCAACAAGGCGAACAAGATTCTAGGCCTCGTGAGGAGATCATATGAATATATAGATCCGGAGTCAATGAGACTGTTGTTCACAGCACTCGTGAGACCTCACTTGGAATTTGCTAACAGTGCTTGGAGTCCACGTTTTGAAAAAGACAAAAGGCTTATTGAAGGTGTGCTTCGCAGAGCAACAAAATGTGTCCCTGGCTTGAGAGACAAGGACTACGAAGAGCGCTTGAAATCCCTAAAGATACCTAGTATGTGTTACAGAAGAGTGAGAGGAGACTTGATAGAAGTGTACAAGTTCATGCATGGCGTGTATAATTGCAAGAACTTTTTCGAACTCAACCAGCTATCCACTACTAGAGGACACAGGTATAAGTTAAAGAAAAACTCCTACAGAACAAGTGTGAAAGAGCACTTCCTCGCCAACAGAGTAGTCGACACTTGGAATGCATTGGACAAGGAAACGGTGGAGGCGCCGTCATTAAACAGCTTCAAAAACAGAATTGACACTGTGTTCAAAGACTACATGTACTGTGTTGATGTTGGCCACCCACTGTTGCCACGTATACCACTCTCTGCCACTTGTAAGCCACCGGAAGAAAAGTCTAGAGAATAGGTACGATCTTTTAAGATCGTTAGAACTAGGCTAGTAAAAAGTGAGAATAGCCAAAAGTACTGATCAAAAGATCAGATATAGGCCTCGCGGCCTAAGACATCTGAAGACATATTATTTTATTATTTCTGTGGGTTTTGTGCAGAAAGTATACGTTGCCAAGAGAGCACTTATACCTGCCAGCAGGGACGGAGCCCTGCCATTGCCACAGGACAGAGCTGCCACGTCCTGGTGACTCGGCGCTCTACGTCCCGGGGCGGGAGGCTCTACCCCCCTTGGTGTACGTTCACCTGCAAACGGCCCTTTTCAGGGCCATCTATGCTCACGAAAGAATACATGTCGGTTGCTGTCCACGCTTCTTTATTTGTCAAGCAGTATTTCGACCGACCCCGGCACCTCATTCTGTACGTTAAAACAGTCTAATATGACTATTTTCGATTAGTTTTTAATCTAATTAATCTTTTTGCATGCTTTAATGTCATCCTTTTGCCACGATCTAGCGATCATCCCATCAGCTTCTACTTGTACCGGTCTACAGGAACTAGTGGAAGTAAAGGGACAAAACTCGGGTTGAATTTCCGTTTCAGAAGTGAGAATGTCCTATGGGTTCAACAACTGGGCATACAGGCTATGTACTATGTTAAGGGGAAAACAATTTGGAATATGTGTGGGAAAGTCAAGTTGCTCAGAACGAGTCGTCATTTCTATGTCGCCTGAAAGATGCTTTGATGAATAGATAAGAGAAAACTGGACGAATGTGCAGGACAGTAGTGACAGACATGAAGTATACGGGGAGTTTAAAACCACATTAAATTTGGAGTAGAGGCACTTGTTTTTACAAGGTAGATAAACAGATCTTAGGGGAGGCATTTGTTAAATTTCGGTTTGGCATTACAGATATGTACATCCACAAACACCGGTACGATACAATGATTCAATCACTATATCCATTGTGTCAGGAAGAGGATGAAGACGAATACCATATTTTTATCAGATGCCCAGCAATAAGTGATCTGAGAGGCAAATGTTTGGTTCTGCACGTTACTGAAAGTGAAACCACTCATGTATTCGTGCAATTAATGGGAATAAAAATGAGCAAACAAAGCGCGAGCCGTTTGTATCAACCTTTATCACGTGAGGAGGAGAGGAGTTGCAATGTCCGAGACAAAAATGGAGTCAACTTATTCGTGAAAAGGACTTTGGAGATAGTGTCCCTAGTGTGGAAAGAATGACTTGTTCCACCTCGGCGCTATTGCCCAGGTGCACACTGCTTAGGGAAGATTGACATTTTGGAACATGATGAACAATAGAAGAGCTCGAGAAGGGAAGGCGCGTGATGGCTAGCCCCATAGTCACAAAAGAGATTGGGTTTTACGCAAAAGCTTCTTTATGTGACCAAGTTTTTTTCAAAGGGAAAAGCAGAGTAACAATATAATGGCCCAAACTTCTTTACATTCTCTGCAATATAAACTAAGCCATGCACATTGTAAACTAGAAAGTGGTTGCCATACATTTCTCTTGCCTTCTCTACAAAGGAGCACAATCGTTTATGGGCGTACTCAGCATGGCTTTGCCACAAACTATTACTGGCCAGGCAATGAATTCATACGAACAACAAAAGAAAATTATCATAGTATTCTGCTGGTAGTTGCCCTTTCAAAGCAACAATTCCACTATAGAGGGAAAAAAGATTTTAAAAATTTAGCTCTCCATCTGTCTAATTTACTCAGGTTTCGACATTTTCTAGAAAACTGCCTAGGAATGTATTCCTTGAAGGAATCAAGAAGAGATTTTGCAATCTGTTTAGTTGTTTTATGATTAAGCCTGGTCTACAATATACACCAGTTCCTGGCAGCCCCCCACCCGTACTCCCCCACCCCCACCAGTGCTCTCCCTTCTTGCTTGAGTACACGGTCAGCCCCTCAGCCTCTATACTCGCTTGTTGAAAGCATGTCTATAGACAGGCGGAGATAGGCGAACATGCTTTGGGGTTGGACGATGTGCAAGGCGCAGTGCCGTTGTTCTATCCCTGGGACGGGAATAATCCGGGTTTATTAAAATATATAGACAATATTATACTGGCTGCAGACCGGTGTCGTAAATCTGTCCATGCGTGTAATTCTGTCTGTGTGTGAATGATACTTGGTGAACATATACTATGCATGTACCCCTCTGTATGACTGCGTTAGCTTTGGTTCAACGTCTACGACGCGCCAAAGCAAAACAATAAGAACTTACAGGAACTTCCCTTCCCTTCGCTCTTTCTACAAGTAGCCTGGTTCCTTTCTTTACCGGGCTCCTTAATAAAAACATCAAGAGTCTTCTTATCATCCCTAGACAAAGTGCACACAATCCATGAGAAATTGGGTCATTATATCTAAGGACAAGCGGCAGAGCGGAGAATTACCCGTGTCATTAAATACAACTTTGCCATTGGTGTACTGCCCTCTCTGGGTGCATCTCTCACATGAAAATAGCCACGATGACCTTTAGTTTGCTTTATGAATGCTCGAGCAAAACAGAATTTGACAGGGACACGTTCTTCCATTCAAAAGTGGGGAAAATCATTCGAGGGCAATAACATTGATTGGGAAAGCGTTTATACTCTGCCAAAGCAATGCACAATAGACACTCAGCTAAGGACCTTTCAGTTCAAATTCTTACATCGGATTACATCAACAAACGCATTCCTTCTGCGAATAGGAAAATCATCATCATCACTTTGTGGATTTTGCTGGTGTTGTGTTGAAACACAGGAACATATATTCTGGAAGTGTCAAGTAATACAAGATTTCTGGTGCAAACTACAGCAATATCTAGAAAGCAGAAAGGCAACATTCTCCAAATGTAAATATTCCATATTCTTTGGTGGCAAGCTCGCTTCTCCTATTGTAAATCTTATTTAATATTAGCCAAAAAATATATTCATCAAGCTAAGTGTCGAAATTATGAATAGCGTTTGACTTCTTTAGGCAAGTCCTTCAATATACATATAGAATTGAGGAAAGAGTTGCTTTCAAAAATGGAATATTGGAACAGCTTCAGAGCAAGTGGTCGCCAGTCCTATCACTATAAATAAAGACGCTATAAACTTAACAAGAAATTGTCCTTTGCCCAACGCCTCTTGAGCTCCTCCAATTCCCCCCCCCCCCCCCCCCCCTTTTCCTTCCCATTCCAGATCTCATCTCTCATGCTCATCCCCCCACGATATCTACAGCATGTAATATTATGTACAATTCTTCAGGTTCTCTATCCTTTTTCTTGTTTTTAAAAAATACTTTTTCTTAATATTATTAATTATTATAATTATTATAATTATGATAATTATTTATTTATTATTATTATTATTATTATTATTATTATTATTATTATTATTATTATTATTATTATTATTATTATATTATATATATATATATATATATATATATATATATATATATATATATATATATATTACTGTTGTGCAAAATCAGATGTATGTGTATACTCCCCTTTCTGAATAAAGATTATTTTTAAAAAATTAAAAGACAGATGGAAACAGACATGGACAGTCAGATGGATAGAGAACTGGACAGACAGATGGAAAGAGAACTGGACAGACAGATGGAAACAGACATGGACAGTCAGATGGATAGAGAACTGGACAGACAGATGGAAACAGACGTGGACAGACAGATGGATAGAGAACTGGACAGACAGATGGAAACAGACGTGGACAGACAGATGGATAGAGAACTGGACAGACAGATGGATAGAGAACTGGACAGACAGATGGATAGAGAACTGGACAGACAGATGGATAGAGAACTGGACAGACAGATGGAAACAGACACTGGACAGACAGATGGATAGAGAACTGGACAGACAGATGGATAGAGAACTGGACAGACAGATGGATAGAGAACTGGACAGACAGATGGATAGAGAACTGGACAGACAGATGGAAACAGACGAGGACAGACAGATGGATATAGAACTGGACAGACAGATGGATAGAGAACTGGACAGACAGATGGATAGAGAACTGGACAGACAGATGGATAGAGAAATGGACAGACAGATGGAAACAGACGTGGACAGACAGATGGAAACAGACGTGGACAGACAGATGGATAGAGAACTGGACAGACAGATGGAAACAGACCTGGACAGACAGATGGATAGAGAACTGGACAGACAGATGGATAGAGAACTGGACATGTAGACAGATGGATAGAGAACTGGACAGACAGATGGATAGAAAACTGGACAGACAGATGGATAGAGAACTCGATAGACGGATAGAGAACTGGACAGACAGATGGATACAGACACGGACTGACATATGGAATCAGACACGGACAGACAGATGGATAGAGAACTCGATAGACAGATGGATAGAGAACTGGACAGACAGATAGATACAGACACGGACAGACATATGGAAACAGACACGGACAGACAGATGGATAGAGAACTGGACAGACAGATGGATACAGACATGGACAGACAGATGGATAGAGAACTGGACAGACAGATGGATAGAGAACTGGACAGACAGATGGATAGAGAACTGGACAGATGATGGAAACAGACACGGACAGACAGATTGAAACAGACATGGACAGGCAGATGGAAACAGACATGGGCAGTCAGATGGATAGAGAACTGGACAGACAGATGGAAACAGTCATGGACAGTCAGATGGATAGAGAACTGGACAGACAGATGGAAACAGACGTGGACAGACAGATGGATAGATAATTGGACAGACAGATGGATAGAGAACTGGACAGACAGATGGATAGAGAACTGGACAGACAGATGGATAGAGAACTGGACAGGCAGATGGAAACAGACACGGACAGACAGATGGAAACAGGCACGGACACACAGATGGATAGAGAACTGGATAGACAGATGGATAGAGAACTGGACAGACTGATGGATAGAGAACTGGACAGACAGATGGATAGAGAACTGGACAGACAGATGGATAGAGAACTGGACAGACAGATGGAAACAGACGAGGACAGACAGATGGATATAGAACTGGACAGACAGATGGATAGAGAACTGGACAGACAGATGGATAGAGAACTGGACAGACAGATGGATAGAGAAATGGACAGACAGATGGAAACAGACGTGGACAGACAGATGGAAACAGACGTGGACAGACAGATGGATAGAGAACTGGACAGACAGATGGAAACAGACACGGACAGACAGATGGATAGAGAACTGGACAGACAGATGGATAGAGAACTGGACAGACAGATGGATAGAGAACTGGACATGTAGACAGATGGATAGAGAACTGGACAGACAGATGGATAGAGAACTCGATAGACGGATAGAGAACTGGACAGACAGATGGATACAGACACGGACTGACATATGGAATCAGACACGGACAGACATATGGATAGAGAACTCGATAGACAGATGGATAGAGAACTGGACAGACAGATAGATACAGACACGGACAGACATATGGAAACAGACACGGACAGACAGATGGATAGAGAACTGGACAGACAGATGGATACAAACATGGACAGACAGATGGATAGAGAACTGGACAGACAGATGGATAGAGAACTGGACAGACAGATGGATAGAGAACTGGACAGATGATGGAAACAGACACGGACAGACAGATTGAAACAGACATGGACAGGCAGATGGAAACAGACATGGGCAGTCAGATGGATAGAGAACTGGACAGACAGATGGAAACAGTCATGGACAGTCAGATGGATAGAGAACTGGACAGACAGATGGAAACAGACGTGGACAGACAGATGGATAGATAATTGGACAGACAGATGGATAGAGAACTGGACAGACAGATGGATAGAGAACTGGACAGACAGATGGATAGAGAACTGGACAGGCAGATGGAAACAGACACGGACAGACAGATGGAAACAGGCACGGACACACAGATGGATAGAGAACTGGATAGACAGATGGATAGAGAACTGGACAGACTGATGGATAGAGAACTGGACAGACAGATGGATAGAGAACTGGACAGACAGATGGATAGAGAACTGGACAGACAGATGGAAACAGACGAGGACAGACAGATGGATATAGAACTGGACAAACAGATGGATAGAGAACTGGACAGACAGATGGATAGAGAACTGGACAGACAGATGGATAGAGAAATGGACAGACAGATGGAAACAGACGTGGACAGACAGATGGAAACAGACGTGGACAGACAGATGGATAGAGAACTGGACAGACAGATGGAAACAGACACGGACAGACAGATGGATAGAGAACTGGACAGACAGATGGATAGAGAACTGGACAGACAGATGGATAGAGAACTGGACATGTAGACAGATGGATAGAGAACTGGACAGACAGATGGATAGAGAACTCGATAGACGGATAGAGAACTGGACAGACAGATGGATACAGACACGGACTGACATATGGAATCAGACACGGACAGACATATGGATAGAGAACTCGATAGACAGATGGATAGAGAACTGGACAGACAGATAGATACAGACACGGACAGACATATGGAAACAGACACGGACAGACAGATGGATAGAGAACTGGACAGACAGATGGATACAAACACGGACAGACAGATGGATAGAGAACTCGATAGACAGATGGATAGAGAACTGGACAGACAGATGGATAGAGAACTGGACAGACAATTGAATAGAGAACTGGACAGACAGATGGATAGAGAACTGTACAGACAGATGGATAGAGAACTGGACAGACAGATGGATATAGAACTGGACAGACATATGGATAGAGAACTGGACAGACAGATGGAAACAGACACGGACAGACAGATGGAAACAGACACGGACAGACAGATGGAAACAGACACGGACAGACAGATGGAAACAGATGTGGACAGACAGATGTATAGAGAACTGGACAGACAGATGGATAGAGAACTGGACAGACAGATGGAAAGAGAACTGGACAGACAGATGGATAGAGAACTGGACAGACAGATGAATAGACAACTGGACAGACAGATGGAAACAGACATGGACAGACAGATGGAAACAGACATGGACAGACATATGGATAGAGAACTGGACAGACAGATGGAAACAGACATTGACAGACAGATGGAAACAGACATGGACAGACAGATGGATAGAGAACTGGACAGACAGATGGATATAGAACTGGACAGACATATGGATAGAGAACTGGACAGACAGATGGAAACAGACACGGACAGACAGATGGAAACAGATGTGGACAGACAGATGGATAGAGAACTGGACAGACAGATGGATAGAGAACTGGACAGACAAATGGATAGAGAACTGGACAGACAGATGGAAACCGACGTGGACAGACAGATGGATAGAGAACTGGACAGACAGATGGAAACAGACATGGACAGACAGATGGATAGAGAACTGGACAGACAGATGGAAACAGACATGGACAGACAGATGGAAACAGACTTGGACAGACAGATGGAAACAGACATGGACAGACAGATGGAAACAGACATGGGCAGACAGATGGATAGAGAAATGGACAGTAGATGGATAGAGAACTGGACAGACAGATGGAAACAGACTTGGACAGACAGATGGAAACAGACTTGGACAGACAGATGGATAGAGAACTGGACAGACAGATGGATAGAGAACTGGACAGACAGATGGAAACAGACATGGACAGACAGATGGAAACAGACTTGGACAGACAGATGGATAGAGAACTGGACAGACAGATGGATAGAGAACTGGACAGACAGATGGAAACAGACACGGACAGACAGATGGAAACAGACTTGGACAGACAGATGGAAACAGACTTGGACAGACAGATTGATAGAGAACTGGACAGACAGATGGATAGAGAACTGGACAGACAGATGGAAACAGACTTGGACAGAGAGATGGATAGAGAACTGGACAGACAGATGGATAGAGAACTGGACAGACAGAGGGAAACAGACATGGACAGACATATGGATAGAGAACTCGATAGACAGATGGAAACAGACATGGACAGACAGATGGAAACAGACATGGACAGACAGATGGAAACAGACATGGACAGACAGATGGAAACAGACATGGGCAGACAGATGGATAGATAAATGGATAGTAGATGGATAGAGAACTGCACAGACAGATGGAAACAGAGAACTGGACAGACAGATGGATAGAGAACTGGACAGACATAGGGAAACAGACATGGACAGACAGTTGGATAGAGAACTGGACAGACAGATGGAAACAGACATGGACAGACAGATGGATAGAGAACTGGACAGACAGGTGGATAGAGAACTGGACAGACCAATGCATAGAGAACTGGACAGACAGATGGAAACAGACATGGACAGACAGATGGAAACAGACATGAACAGACAAATGGATAGAGAACTGGACAGACAGGTGCATACAGAACTGGACAGACAGATGGAAACAGACATGGACAGACAGATGGATAGAGAACTGGACAGACAGGTGGATAGAGAACTGGACAGACAGATGGGTAGAGAACTGGACAGACAGATGGATAGGGAACTGGACAGACAGATGGAAACAGACATGGACAGACAGATGGAAACAGACATGGACAGACAGATGGCTAGAGAACTCGATAGACAGATGGAAACAGACATGGACAGACAGATGGATAGAGAACTGGACAGACAGATGGAAACAGACGTGGACAGTCAGATGGACAGAGAACTGGACAGACAGATGGATAGAGAACTGGACAGACAGATGGATAGAGAACTGGACAGACAGATGGAAACAGACATGGACAGACAGATGGATAGAGAACTGGACAGACAGATGGAAACAGACATGGATAGACAGATGGATAGAGAACTGGACAGACAGATGGAAAGAGAACTGGACAGACAGATGGAAACAGACATGGACAGGCAGATGGATAGAAAGCTGGACAGACAGATGGATAGAGAGCTGGACAGACAGATTGATAGAGAACTGGACAGACAGATGGAAACAGACATGGACAGACAGTTGGAGAGAGAACTGGACAGACAGATGGAAAGAGACATGGGCAGACAGATGGATAGAGAACTCGATAGACAAATGGATAGAGAACTGGACAGACAGATGGATAGAGAACTGGACAGACAGATGGAAACAGACACGGACAGACATATGGATAGAGAACTCGATAGACAAATGGATAGAGAACTGGACAGACAGATGGATAGAGAACTGGACAGACAGATGGATAGAGAACTGGACAGACAGATGGAAACAGACATGGTCAGACAATTGGATAGAGAACTGGACAGACAGATGGAAACAGACATGGATAGACAGATGGATAGAGAACTCGATAGACAGATGGAAACAGACATGGACAGACAGATGGAAACAGACATGGACAGACAGATGGATAGAGAACTGGACAGACAGATGGATAGAGAAATGGACAGTAGATGGATAGAGAACTGCACAGACAGATGGAAACAGACATGGACAGACAGATGGAAACAGACATGGACAGACAAATTGAAACAGACATGGACAGACAGATGTATAGAGAACTGGACAGACAGATGGATAGAGAACTGGACAGACAGATGGATAGAGAACTGGGCAAACAGATGGATAGAGAACTGGACAGACAGATGGATAGAGAACAGGACAGACATGATGGATAGAGAACTGGACAGACAGATGGATAGAGAACTGGACAGACAGATGGATAGAGAACTGGGCAGACAGATGGATAGAGAACTGGACACACAGATGGAAACAGACATGGACAGACAGATGGATTGAGAACTGGACAGACAGATGGAAACAGACATGGACAGACAGATGGATACAGACACGGACAGACAGATGGATAGAGAACTGGACAGACAGATGGAAACAGACATGGACAGACAGATGGAAACAGACATGGACAGACAGATGGATAGAGAACTGGACACACAGATGGAAACAGACATGGACAGACAGATGGATAGAGAACTGGACAGACAGATGGAAACAGACATGGACAGACAGATGGAAACAGACATGGACAGACAGATGGAAACAGACATGGACAGACAGATGAAAACAGACATGGACAGACAGATGGATAGAGAACTGGATAGACAGATGGAAACAGACATGGACAGACAGATGGATAGAGAACTGGATAGACAGATGGAAACAGACATGGACAGACAGATGGAAACAGACATGGACAGACAGATGGAAACAGACATGGACAGACAGATGGATAGAGAACTGGACAGACAGATGGATAGAGAACTGGATAGACAGATGGAAACAGACATGGACAGACAGATGGAAACAGACATGGACAGACAGATGGAAACAGACATGGACAGACAGATGGATAGAGAACTCGATAGACAGATGGAAACAGACATGGACAGACAGATGGAAACAGACATGGACAGACAGATGGATTGAGAACTGGACAGACAGATGGAAACAGACATGGACAGACAGATGGATACAGACACAGACAGACAGATGGATAGAGAACTGGACAGACAGATGGAAACAGACGTGGACAGACAGATGGATAGAGAACTGGACAGACAGATGGAAACAGACACGGACAGACAGATGGATAGAGAACTGGACAGACAGATGGAAACAGACATGGACAGACAGATGGATAGAGATTTGGACTAGCAGATGGAAACAGACATGGACAGTCAGATGGATAGAGAACTGGACAGACAGATGGATAGAGAACTGGACAGACAGGTGCATACAGAACTGGACAGACAGATGGAAACAGACATGGACAGACAGATGGATAGAGAACTGGACAGACAGATGCATAGAGAACTGGACAGACAGATGGATGGAGAACTGGACAGACAGATGGATAGAGAACTGGACAGACAGATGGAAACAGACACGGACAGACAGATTGAAACAGACATGGACAGGCAGATGGAAACAGACATGGGCAGTCAGATGGATAGAGAACTGGACAGACAGATGGAAACAGTCATGGACTGTCAGATGGATAGAGAACTGGACAGACAGATGGAAACAGACGTGGACAGACAGATGGATAGATAATTGGACAGACAGATGGATAGAGAACTGGACAGACAGATGGATAGAGAACTGGACAGACAGATGGATAGAGAACTGGACAGGCAGATGGAAACAGACACGGACAGACAGATGGAAACAGACACGGACACACAGATGGATAGAGAACTGGATAGACAGATGGATAGAGAACTGGACAGACTGATGGATAGAGAACTGGACAGACAGATGGATAGAGAACTGGACAGACAGATGGATAGAGAACTGGACAGACAGATGGAAACAGACGAGGACAGACAGATGGATATAGAACTGGACAGACAGATGGATAGAGAACTGGACAGACAGATGGATAGAGAACTGGACAGACAGATGGATAGAGAAATGGACAGACAGATGGAAACAGACGTGGACAGACAGATGGAAACAGACGTGGACAGACAGATGGATAGAGAACTGGACAGACAGATGGAAACAGACACGGACAGACAGATGGATAGAGAACTGGACAGACAGATGGATAGAGAACTGGACAGACAGATGGATAGAGAACTGGACATGTAGACAGATGGATAGAGAACTGGACAGACAGATGGATAGAGAACTCGATAGACGGATAGAGAACTGGACAGACAGATGGATACAGACACGGACTGACATATGGAATCAGACACGGACAGACATATGGATAGAGAACTCGATAGACAGATGGATAGAGAACTGGACAGACAGATAGATACAGACACGGACAGACATATGGAAACAGACACGGACAGACAGATGGATAGAGAACTGGACAGACAGATGGATACAAACATGGACAGACAGATGGATAGAGAACTGGACAGACAGATGGATAGAGAACTGGACAGACAGATGGATAGAGAACTGGACAGATGATGGAAACAGACACGGACAGACAGATTGAAACAGACATGGACAGGCAGATGGAAACAGACATGGGCAGTCAGATGGATAGAGAACTGGACAGACAGATGGAAACAGTCATGGACAGTCAGATGGATAGAGAACTGGACAGACAGATGGAAACAGACGTGGACAGACAGATGGATAGATAATTGGACAGACAGATGGATAGAGAACTGGACAGACAGATGGATAGAGAACTGGACAGACAGATGGATAGAGAACTGGACAGGCAGATGGAAACAGACACGGACAGACAGATGGAAACAGGCACGGACACACAGATGGATAGAGAACTGGATAGACAGATGGATAGAGAACTGGACAGACTGATGGATAGAGAACTGGACAGACAGATGGATAGAGAACTGGACAGACAGATGGATAGAGAACTGGACAGACAGATGGAAACAGACGAGGACAGACAGATGGATATAGAACTGGACAAACAGATGGATAGAGAACTGGACAGACAGATGGATAGAGAACTGGACAGACAGATGGATAGAGAAATGGACAGACAGATGGAAACAGACGTGGACAGACAGATGGAAACAGACGTGGACAGACAGATGGATAGAGAACTGGACAGACAGATGGAAACAGACACGGACAGACAGATGGATAGAGAACTGGACAGACAGATGGATAGAGAACTGGACAGACAGATGGATAGAGAACTGGACATGTAGACAGATGGATAGAGAACTGGACAGACAGATGGATAGAGAACTCGATAGACGGATAGAGAACTGGACAGACAGATGGATACAGACACGGACTGACATATGGAATCAGACACGGACAGACATATGGATAGAGAACTCGATAGACAGATGGATAGAGAACTGGACAGACAGATAGATACAGACACGGACAGACATATGGAAACAGACACGGACAGACAGATGGATAGAGAACTGGACAGACAGATGGATACAAACATGGACAGACAGATGGATAGAGAACTGGACAGACAGATGGATAGAGAACTGGACAGACAGATGGATAGAGAACTGGACAGATGATGGAAACAGACACGGACAGACAGATTGAAACAGACATGGACAGGCAGATGGAAACAGACATGGGCAGTCAGATGGATAGAGAACTGGACAGACAGATGGAAACAGTCATGGACAGTCAGATGGATAGAGAACTGGACAGACAGATGGAAACAGACGTGGACAGACAGATGGATAGATAATTGGACAGACAGATGGATAGAGAACTGGACAGACAGATGGATAGAGAACTGGACAGACAGATGGATAGAGAACTGGACAGGCAGATGGAAACAGACACGGACAGACAGATGGAAACAGGCACGGACACACAGATGGATAGAGAACTGGATAGACAGATGGATAGAGAACTGGACAGACTGATGGATAGAGAACTGGACAGACAGATGGATAGAGAACTGGACAGACAGATGGATAGAGAACTGGACAGACAGATGGATAGAGAACTGGACAGACAGATGGAAACAGACATGGACAGACAGATGGATAGAGAACTGGACAGACAGATGGATAGAGAACTGGACAGACAGATGGATAGAGAAATGGACAGACAGATGGAAACAGACGTGGACAGACAGATGGAAACAGACGTGGACAGACAGATGGATAGAGAACTGGACAGACAGATGGAAACAGACACGGACAGACAGATGGATAGAGAACTGGACAGACAGATGGATAGAGAACTGGACAGACAGATGGATAGAGAACTGGACATGTAGACAGATGGATAGAGAACTGGACAGACAGATGGATAGAGAACTCGATAGACGGATAGAGAACTGGACAGACAGATGGATACAGACACGGACTGACATATGGAAT